>VZSE01001558.1:942044-1051780 GCA_013398275.1 Promerops cafer
GGTTTCAGCAAAGCCCAAGTTAAAACAAACATTTAAAAACACTGTTTTGAATTTTAGCTATGCTAATAAAACCAGAGGAAACTTTCCAATGGCTACTCAGTTGAAGTTGCCTCTGCCTCTTTACCTGAACTAAACAGGAATGTCTGGAGATAAGGATTCGTACTGTGATTAATGTTCAGCTATAACACACAAGAAGCAAATGGCTTCTCCAGCTTTTCTGGAAAAATTTATTGATTTGCTTTGGGAAAGGAATTATGCCATGCCTGTATTTTCTAATCAGTAGACAGTGGTAGAACATGTTTGCCTCACAGGACCAATGTAATGTTAAGCTGATTTATTTTTATTGATGTTTTCAGAATCCCAAGCGTGCTGTGTAAATCCAAAGAATTAAGGTATAGGAACCTCTGGCAATTAAAATATTGATGAAGGTATAAACAACTTATTCAAGTTATTACGCAGAATTATCTTATTAGAAACAGAATAACCTAAAACTTATGTTACCTATATGAATTATAGATGTTAAATGACATATGTAAAAATTAACACAGCAGTATCCTATACATTTCAAGGACAAAAATTTCAACTAGGAAAAGAATAGTAAAAAGTGGAGCAAAAGTTTTGAAGATGCTGCCATGACTGACACTGCCTACATTACATGGAGAGAAAAGTTCTACTATCTCACAGTTAACAGAAGACTTACACAGTCTATTTTTTTAGATTTGCTATTACACATAAATAGCCCAACATATAAGTTCTAGGTACTGTAAACATTGTTATAAAGTAAGCATTAAATATGAGAAAAAACAAGTAAAATCAAAATCTAAATACAGGAATGGAGAAACAAGCTAAAAGCAAAGCAGCATATTCCCTGCCAATTTAATATTAAAAAAAAAATAAGAATGAAGATAAAGAATTATCTCCACAGAACTTAGATATAGTCTTAAAAACTACTTACCTCGTATACTAAATAGAATGATCTTGAATTGGCATAGTGAATGCAGTAAAAATAAATATTGTCCTGGAGTTTATATCTCAAACCAGATGTATGCAGGGCTAAGTACTTAAAACTATGAAATACAGATATTTAGGCCAAGTTTCTCAAAAGCTTAAGCCAGGCAACTGGTAGTCAGAGATGCTAAAAGCCTTTTGGGCTCTTTAAGCATTCAAGACACTTCTACCGATTCACAGAGCCATAGAACATGACCACTGAACTCTTGAACAGAAGGGAATAGTTGTCACCATTCACCTGAATGTCAAAATCATGCCTCATGTACTTTCACATTCATTAGTACATATATTTATAAAGAGAACACCTGCCTTACATATTTTTGTGTAATGATTTACTAGTTTCATATGAATGATTTGCTACAATGATTGTAAAAATGTTTTATCTCAATTCCAACCTAACCTATAAAAAGAAGTTTCATCTGCTGAGTCTTTTGATAAATTTGACTTCCAAAGAGACAGCAATCTATTAATTGGAAATAACCACTGACATCTGTGATGAAGTCATAGCTGCTTTATCTCTAACAAGGTAATTCCATTTTTATGCAGGAAATTTTTCAGCTTCTCAGTGTTTTGTCACTCATTTAAATCAGTTAGGAATTCCAATATCTTTTTCCACTATTATATAAACCTGTATATTATGTGTTTCCTGAAGGCAGGGTTGACACTTAGTTGAATGTATAGAGGTGGATATTATAAAGCTTCTAATGAACCATAGAGAAGCATCAACCTCGTGAGACTGTTATCTTTAAGGTGCAACTGATACAAGCAGCATATTCCAAAACATGCCTGTATGTCATTTCTTCATGCCACCACCTCCCAGCTGAGCCAAGAGGGTGTGAGATGACACACATGCCACAGACTCATCTAACTTCTTTTCCACTAAGCACAGCAATTCTTGCTAAGCAACACACTGGGGGAAACAGGAATTTTCAAAACCTTTATTTTAGTCTTTTAATACAGCTTTTGAAACAGGTCCAGTCCCACGGGGCTCCATCTGCAAAAGATTTTTTAAGAGCATATGACTAACTGTACAAAGTGAGACAAGGATAAATTCATTCAGAGAGGGTCTAAAAAACCATATATCACTGATTAAGTAAAACGGCACAAAGAATATCTGTGTGTCCTTTTGAGAGCCAATACACAGCTCACACCATAATGTTGTGGACTGAGGACAGGCCGTATTGGGGCCATTCATGGTAACCCCTAAGGAAATCAACTCACCTTTCCCTGGTTTTTAAGCAGATTCTTTTATTAATCCTGAAAGGGTGCAGCCCAGGAGCTCAATGGTAGAAGGTACAGGTAAGAAATTCTGAATAGTTCTGCAAAGGATCTTCCTGGTGGAGTCAGACAATTCCCAAACACCATGGGAAACACAAGAGGAGGAAACACATTACTTCATGACCTCTACCAAAATATAAAATGGAGTCAGAAGCAAGATACAAGATTTCATCCCAATACTGATTAAAACACACATGAAAAAAAATCACACTCTTGTCTGCTAGAGCACACATACACAAAGGTTATGTTTGTATCATTGCAGGTGCCTTAACAACATAAACGCTTTGTATGCTCCTGGTTCATCTATATGATTCCATACTTTGGTTCATGGCCACTGGATATGACTGTTCTCATCAGACAAAGGGAAAATATGTATAAATATATATATGTATATATATATATGTGTGTGTGTATGTGTGTGTGTGTATATATATATATATATATAGTGTGTGTGTGCATCTATATGAAGAGAACAGCATGTACCATTTCCCATCAGATCTGGGGGCAGCTCATGGCTTATTCGTGATGAGAAGAGTTGGAGAACACAGACTGAATAGGTGTGAAGGGACACTGAGAATGACAGTCTGACCAAAGCAGCTGATGAGAAGAAGCATCTATATGGGAAATATTCAGTTGTACCACGCCAAGATCCAAGCAACAGCTGCAGTATTTCATAGAAACACCGTGAGCTCCAAGAAGCAGCAGCTTAGGGAAAACTCTAGAGATGCATATGGAATTCATCCAGTATTAAAATGTTTCATGGCATGCCACACTTACATGGGTGAAATGGAAACTCACATCAGTTACAGACTCCTACCTTTGGCTGTATATTTTTATACCCTTTCATCAGTTCCCAGTGAAACACAAATGTTGACTGTTTCCACAGCTCTCAAATACCACTTTCCAGGATCTTTTACTGTTTGTGCAAGAATACCATTCTGTAATATTTGTAACTGTCAGTGGCTTATTCCTTACCACGCATTTTGCAGAATTTTTTGATTGCTGTCTTTTGACTATGTTTAATAAACATAACAAACATATCACAGCTTTCAATGCCTACCTACACCACTGTCCCTTCCCTGCCTCTATAACTAATGTAGATGCCGGTTTTTAATTTTTTCTTTCAAGTATTCAAAATCAGTCACTGTTAGAGATGAAATACAAAGCAAGATGTTTTGATGAAACATATGGCAGACAAAACCTCAAGCAGACTGATAGGGATTATTGGCAGTTGTTCTTTTTCACTCCCCATCCTGCGGGGAATAAGATGCTGCTAGAGACCATCTGGGAAATCCATCTAGCAAATCCCTTGTTGTTGTAGGGATCTAGGACATCAACCATGATTCCAGTTCCTCACTGTTTTCCGTGGCATATTACAGCTGCACTACTGTTGTTTCCTATAAGGTGGAAAGTTATTAGTCAGAACTCTGTGGACATTGTGAATTGAACTCTTGCATATCCTCTTGGAGGAAATGTCTATCATCTAAGTTCCCCTTTACAGAGGACTAGACTCAGTAATTAAAGTTAATTCCTCACAGTCCTATTTTCTGGTAAGTAATACTGTTATCTATATCTATTATTTTGTTCATAAAAACCAAAATTTAAGATAGGTCTTCCTATGAGTATTGGGAAGCAGATGAAGGAGAACAGAGGAGAATTACCAGAAAAGCTGAAGCAGCAAAAGGCAAGCAACAAAAGGAAAGATGAAAGAGAACAAAATATTTAAATAGTTTTAAAGTTGAATTCTACTTTACTTTCTCTCTTTCCTCTAATAAAAAATTGACCTATTCACTTCTCTCACATCACCCAGCAAATCCAGCTGCTTGAATAAGTATCCAAAAAAAGCATTCAGGGTTCTAATGAAATTAATTATTCCCAGCAATTGCTATGGAGAGCACACAAAAGCACAGCTTGAAGGTGTATCAAGCATTCAGCAAGACATTTGACTACTGGCATTCATTCAACAAGGAAAAAAGATTAGAAAATGAGATATCTGTAAGACAACTAATAAAAAAATATATTTATTTTTAAATCTCATCAATATATTGTTATAAATGTCATTAAAGACAAAAAAACTTTGGCTTCTTTCCTCTCTTTCCTCAGGACTTGTCTTGGCATGTAGAAAAGAATTCAATAACAGAAAAAAAAAAATTAGGAGTAACATTCATGATTTTCAACTTCTTGAATAATAATATAGTTTTGAAGGAGTCAAATGTGTAGAAAGTAGCCAAATATGAAGCCATTCATCACAGATTAGTTTTGAGGATCAGCTCTTCAATCTCAGCATCTGAAAAATTAAGAAATGACAGTTCATTAAGTGTAAATAATATTAAGACTAAACACAATCACAATAGGTAGCAATTATTGCTGCCCCATTATATCTTGCTCAATTTACCATCAAATAGTGTTTTCAAGGGCAAGATTTGCTCTCAATCTTTTTCTAGGTGGCAGAGGAGCTGCATATGTGATAACAGAGGACAAAAAATGAGCAGCAAATCATTTAATGTGGTAGGACTTCAACACAAATTCAACTTCCTTCCTAATGGGGAAAAAAAACCCCCAACAAACCACAATAAAAAAAAAAACAAGAAACATAAAAATAAGAGTTAGGGACTGTAACAAGGCCCAGCCTTGAAGGTGTCCATCAGGAACAAATCTAGGCTGAAGTGAACAAGAATTTGCCTGAAAGGTACAGATGTGCTCCCAGACTGATGAGTTATAAAACGTTCTTGGCTGTAAACAGGGAGGAAAGTAGTAATTTCAGAGCTTACCTCTTTGATTGCAGAGGCACTTGACAGTTTTCTCTCTTGTCTGAACAGATGTCCAGCCACTAAAAGCAAGTTGGAGAAAGTCCTCATCTCCTTCATGTACAAGTGCTTCTTTTTTGATACGAGTGACCAAAGACTCCAAAGGTAAAAGTAAATGAGGATAGACAGCTGGATCTGTGAGTAACACATATGCAACCTGGAATCAAGAGTACCACTTTCTGGTACTTGACCAATGTGCTCTTCCTCCTTTAAAAAAAATACTTCTGAGAAAATTTATTAAAAACTTACTCTCTTCCATGCCAGTTTTACATTAGCTGAGATTTCATACACATATGCCAGATTTTGTTCTCCATCACAGGTATGTAAATCTGGAGTAGCATCATCAACTTCCATTTAATTGACCTGGATTTACATCATTGTAATGAATGCCCTGAAGGAAATCAATTTCACTTTCAAGAGCTTTGACTGAACATGAAAACCTGCTACTAAATGTACTTCCAATGGAAGAATTAGAAACAGAACTGATGGTATCATAGACAAAGGACTTTGATGAATGTGACTGTTAGAGAATGCTACAGAATTAATATTTTTTGACAAACACAACACTGATTTTTTTTTTCATGCAGCTGTAGTGGCATGAAAAACATGCTCTTCAAAACAATGATGTATTTAGCCACTTATTATGGGTAACCCCCAGAATCAGAAGATTCAAGTCTGGAAAAAACAGTGTTGGTACATGCCACTAAACTAACATCAAATTTTTTTTGGTACCAAAGAGCTTCTCAGTGGCCTCTAACAACTTCCCTACAAAAGAGCAGCAAAAAAGAACATCCTTTTTTTCTTCATAGAACAAACATGCTTTATCCAAACAAGAGATAAATTGACTTTCAGAAAACAGTCATTTTCTCAGTTTGCTTGTTTTCTAAAATTAGGGAAGAGTAAAATCAAGGTGTCAGAAAAAATGGTAAAGTAAAACATAAAGGACTCAGACTTTATGAGAGCAACATCTAAAACCCCTATGTATGAAGCAGCAATTCATTGGGAAAGAGAGAAAAACAGGCTAATTTGTAGGTGAGTGGGCAGGAAAATTTAGGAAGTCACAAAACTCCTTGCATATATATACTTTTTGTTCTCCTTTCATTGAAGTTCTCCATGCACAGGAGAAGAGAACAGGCTTATCTTCTATTGCAGTGTATCTATCTCCCAAGAAGAGAAAAGCACTGACATGCCAGTTACCTTTGCACAAACTTAAGCATAGCAGAGAATGAAGATACATACTCCAGCAGCACACTTGAGCCTGCCTTCACACAGCAAAGATGTGAGATGCAAGACTAAAGACGTAGCCTTGTATCACCTACACATGATGGTGGCAGAGGTGGATTCTGCCTTTAGTTCACTTCTTTTATCATCTTTACTTTAAAATCTCAGTACAAATTATTTCCACAGATTTAGTGTAAAGTAGCAACAATGGAACCCATTGGATAACAATTAAGGCAAAGCTGGAAGATGTCACCATCCTCTCCTCAGTGCTATGATTGGAATGGTGAAAGCAGACTGGACCCTAGTGGAGCTGCAGACTCATTCTGTGCTGGTGTCTCATTGCTCCAGAGTGTTTATAAGGCTGGCTCTGCCTTCTGCTCCACTCCTGTTGTTTTTGCTCAAAATCTCATATGCCACTACTTGTAGTAACATGTCCTGCCTAAACCTTTCACCAGACTTTGCTTCATTCTTCATAAGTTATTTATGACAGTAGCAAACTATTTCATGCTAAGTCTCTTCCTAGTCCTAACAATTAAGCCATAAAATAAGGCTGTCAAACCTCTGGACTGCAGACTCTTAAGATACTTCCATAAAAAAAACAGCAGTCAGTAAAATATGGCATTGCTTGAACACTTTCTATCTGACCATAGAAGTAAAATAAAATATACCAGCTAGAACAAACAAAACCAAAAAAGTCTAATTTCTTCTTATGGCATGCCTAGGTAGTGAGATCCAACTTCAGGCAAGGGAGACAATGAGAAGTTCTGAGGAGAGATGAGTTGGAACCAAAAAATCATTTCTGACAGGCTAAACTCTCAATCCAGATTAATTATCTTGGGCATTTAGCAAATTAACTAGATGGACAAAAGGGTATTTTCTTTGTACTAAAAAAGCCAACATGCAGGGTTTAATCATATCTTCAAAAGAGGAGGAGACACTTCTATCTCGCCCTTTCCACCTTCCCTCCTGCTTAGAGCTGAGATAACCATGTCATATAAGTACTACATGACAATGATCCCATTCAGCTGAAACTTGACTATTCCACTTGAATATAAATAATCAATGATGATGGAAGACAAAAAAAAATTGAATTATTAAGTAAAAAAAAAGAAATAAAAAAACCCTGAAACATCTCCAATACTGTTCTTAGTAACATGCAAATTCCCAAATTCTTCATTTTAACTCCTGCTTCAAGTAGATGCACACCTGTTTAACATTTTATTAACAACTTTTAAAATAAATTACTTCATAAGTTTCTCAATAGGCCTCTATCCATCTCTGTAAAAAGTGCACTGTAATTCCTAAGGATTCCACTTGCTTTAGAAAAAGCCATATGCTCCCTTATTTTCTGACCATGGCCATTTCCCCAAGAAAACCTGCAGACAGAAACACAGGCAGACGGGAACTAGACAGGCAGTGACTCCACATGCCTCAGAAACACAATGTCAGATGTGATGATGCTCCCTGGATGTAAGGAATGACCTCCCACCTTTTGCTAAGATGCAATCACATCTTTTGAAAGGAAAGAGAGTGAGGAAGAAATACACTGAGACTCTACCTTGCTCCTCGAAGATGATGTCTATCTGTGATGTCTATTCATGTGCACTTTTGGAAACCAGATGGATTCACCAGCAGATGAGAACAGAGTTCTCAGTGTAATTGCACACACAGGTCAGGCTGCTTGGATAGTCATGCCTGGTTTCCCTTGGTAATGATGAGCTCCATCAAAACACGTTACAAGATTCTACAGCTGGACTAACCACTGAAGATGACTAAATTTTAACTAGAGTATCGTGCAGGAGCTTCAAACTTCACCCAGGACCTCAAATATGCTCTAGCATTCAGATGCCATACAAGGTTACAGCCTTTAAATACCTTCTTGGAGCAGGGCCTATGTTAAAAGCAGACAGCGTGCCAGGCTAACCTGCCATAGTGTAGATTCATCCATTACAGCACTTTTGAAGTTGTAACTGCTGGAAGCAAACAGCCCCTGGCTGTGGCCCATGATAATAACACTGTTCTTTACATCAGGCTATAGAAAAAAGCTTGAGAAATACTTCAAAAGCCCAGAATTAAAGGAGAGAGAAAAGATTTTAGTTTTAGAGACTACATGAAAGCTCTGCCTTGTGGTGAAAAACTGTAACTATAATGACATGCACATTAGAATGCAGTATTATAATCAAAGGTCATGGTATGCAGCAATCATTATTTACTGTTCTCTCTTTTAAAAATATGCTTCACTTTTCAGACTTAAAGGAAAAATTTCTTATCTTGTGCAATTCTTCAAGAAGCCAACTACACACTTGAGCTAAACATAATGCATATTAACTTAGCCTACCATACATCCAGAGGGACTCGAGGTGTCCAACTTTCTATCAGAAATTTCATCTGGTAGAAAAAAAGAAAACCAACTGCTCACAATTAGTAGGTATCTGGACAAAATGGGCATGTGTATTGTCCTTGTTACCTCATTTTAATGCATCTCCTAGGCATTTATGATCAGTAGCATACATTTCTATCTTGGAAATTCCACAAAGAAGCTTTTGCTTATTAGGAGTGCCCCTTGCAATACAGACATAACAAACCATTTATAAATCCAGGTAAAATAATGGCACAATGTAATTATGACTGGTTTCCCATACTATATTACAATAACTTTGTTATCCAAATGCAGAAGAGACAAAATAATTTAAAAGGAGTGGGCTTGCTGTATTTAATGAAACAAATAATGAAGAAGAGATAAAGCTATATAATAACTTTTCAAAATAAAATATATGGTACAGGAAGTAGCAACAACAAAAGAATCAGCAATAAAAAATCTCAGTGCCACAGAGACTTCACCATGGTCATACAAAAACCTAGCAGGCTCACACATAAATAATGATCTAAAATAATGTTCATGTAACTATTTGAATTCATGGAACCACATTGGCAGAACATTTGCTGATGAATAAGTGTTTTGTAGTACAAAGACCCAGCCCAGTTAAGTTAAAATCATGTATATATTTTTGCAGCTATGCAAAATTTCACAAACTTCAGTTTAGTCCTAAATGGCTGTAGAAGTTTCTGCTGCTGTGAACAACTAGGTCTTACCGGAGGATCTGTTCCCTAATATAAGCTTAATAAAAGTATATATATGAAGTGTATATCAGATTTTAAGGTTGTTACGATTTGGCAACTCCCTCCACTGCACTCAGGTCATGATCTTTTTGTAAAAAGAAGAGATTACCACACATACACACTGCCTGAACTCAGGATTCAAAGTAACCCTGTCCACTGAAATGTCATACATGTTTAAAGAGTGCTACAAACACTAGTTTTAAAAGTCATATTCTGAAGTAACTGAACTGAGCATTCTTTAAACAATATACTGCAGTTGTTCACAGAGTTATCTAATCCCCAGTAATTTATCAGTTTTTTTCAGGCAAGAAAACTTGGTTTATTACTAAAAAAACAAACCCTACATTTCTTACAAATCACTAATTACGTCCTCTGTGTCCATAGGCCTGATTTTAGGAAAATGTTAAGTATCCCTATTTTGACATCCAAGATTTTTTGCAGACTGATACCACTATTTTAGCAAACTTTCCCTATAGCATAAGCATATAATTGCTTCAAATAGTAATGGACAAGATAAATATTCTGAAAATTTAACTTCCACAAAGAAGTAACCATTTTCAAAAAAGATTTCCCTATTAGCTGTCACATTTTCAAAGAAAATATGATGGAAAAGCTACCATTTTTATCTCAACAGCTTCTTCTCATCAAAATTCTGCAGTAGATACAAAATTATCTATCAGAACAGGTCAGCCAAGAGATCTTCTTAGTTCCATTCCTTTGCCTCTGAGTTTCACAGTCTTGACTATCCCAAGAGAATAACATCTTGTGCAGGTTAAATAGGACATTGTAGAAGTCGGGGGAAGCGTAATGTATTTCTTCCTCCAGTACTAGCCCAGGAATTGAAATATATTTCCCCTCACTTAGAAACTAGAAATTTTCTTAACTCATCTTACAAATCTCTTACAAATTTTGTTTATCCCAGGACTGCGTTCTTTCTGAAGTCTTTATATTTAATAATCTTTACTGCCTATCTAATTAATCATATACTTAAATGAACTCTAAACATCAACATGAGTTTCACTAGGACAAAAAGAGGACACATATCTGCATATTGTTGGCAATATAGAGTGGGCAGGATGACAGAGAGTGTGAAAGAATGTATTGATGTGGGGGATGATTCTGGCCTCTTAAAATTTGTAAAGAATGAAATGGCTTTGATTGTCATCTCAATTAATTTTAGATTTTTAACACCTTTCAATAAATTTTTCTTGCATCTGAGTTGGAACTGATTCAAATTGGAAACTGAACATTAGGCTATGTTCTTGTCTTAGCTATAAATTAGTTTCACATTAAGACTCCTCCCCATCTTTGCCAAGCTTACTTGTGCATTTGCAAGAGTGATGGCACAAGCAACAACCTACCTGAGGCAAAAGAGCCTGTGTGTCTGTCATTTTTTGGGTGACAGGCCTACAAAAGGTTCATTAGAACAATCTGCTCTGAAGCAAAAGAAGATACCGTTCGTATCAGCCAATTTGGGACTCACTGTGCAACTCAAAGTACTGAGTAAATCCAGCACTGGGGTTCATCCACAGGTGGAGACTACAGCTAGTCAGAACATTTTCCATAAAATGCAAGTTTGTGATTCTGTACAGATAAACAGTTTTTTGTAAAGATTTCATGGAGATGGTGTTGGGATAAATGATTTGCTTAATGGCCATGAGAAAGACTAACAATCTCCCATTTAGTCTCCCTTTGCTCTACCCACTAAAACTTAGACACTTTAGTTACATTACAAGTTTTTATTTTTACTCCATAGGCAATGAAGATAGGAGATAAAACCTTAGCATGATTAAATGTTGTTCTCTAGATATCAGTCATGTATTATCCCTTTCTAAGTATGCCTAAGGATTTTAACACTCCTGCTTCAAAGCCCTGTAAAAAAATGTGCCCATTCAATGTATATCTATGTTGTTAGGCTACTGAAACCTAGTGATTAGCATTAATAGTCTTTGGATCCAGGACTCACATCCTGTTACTGCTGCTGTAAAAGTGGTAAGCCAGTTGGTCATCAGATAAAAAAAAAAAAAAAATTTAAAAAAAAAAAAAAAATCTGTGACCATTAAAACCTATGGGTAAATTCTATGAAATATGCCATTTCTTCACCCTCCCTACTGTAGGCCCTCATGAAAAGCACCATCCTAGAAAGCTAACTTAATCTATAACATCTGTCTTTATCTACAAAATAACACCCTTGCTTCTCCTTACCCACATAATACAAACTACAGCGAAAAGCCCTCAGGGGATTACAGCTTCTTACAGCAAACTTGTCAGTTTTAATTCAGGTTAGCTGCCTGCATAACACAATCATGAAGAAACCAAATCAGTTCCTTTCAGATGTTGATAATTCACTGGTAGGAATTTTCTAGGCCATATACACTTAACATTCATACGGATTAATTCTTGTCCATGTTTTGGTGAGAAAAAGTTCATTTTCTTCCTAGTAGCCGGTATAGTGCTGTGTTTTGGATTAAGTATGAGAATAAAACTGATATCATACTGATGGTTTAGTTGATGCTAAGCAGTGCTTACGCCAAGTTAATGATTTTTCAATTTCCCAGACTCTGCTGGCAAGCAGGTGCACAAATGTCAGGAAGGGAGCAAGCCCAGGGCAGCTAACCCATACTGGCCAAAGGGATATTCTGCACCACAGAGAATATTGCCCAGCATATAAACTGGGGGCAGCTGGCCAGAAGCTGTCAATCACTGCTCAGACATTGACTGGGCATTGGTCAGTGAGTGGTGAGCAACTGTATTGTGCATCACTTGTGTTTCTTGGATTTTATTCTTCTTTCACTTTTTGTTGTATCCTTTTTCATTACAATTATCAGTAGTAGTAGTAGTAGTAGTAGTAGTAGTAGTAGTAGTAGCAGCAGCAATATACTTTATTTCAATTATTAAACTGTTCTTATCTCAAGCCATAGGTTTTACTTTTCTTCCATTCTCCTCCTGACTCTACCAAGGCAGAGAGGGGAGTGAGTGAGTGGCTGTGAGGTACTTGGTTGTCAGCTGTGTTTAGACCATGAAAATTCTAAAGATACATAGAAGTGATGAGATGGCCATCTGTAAATATTCATACATATATATCTCCATATTTATACATATATATATATGTATCANGATATTCTGCACCACAGAGAATATTGCCCAGCATATAAACTGGGGGCAGCTGGCCAGAAGCTGTCAATCACTGCTCAGACATTGACTGGGCATTGGTCAGTGAGTGGTGAGCAACTGTATTGTGCATCACTTGTGTTTCTTGGATTTTATTCTTCTTTCACTTTTTGTTGTATCCTTTTTCATTACAATTATCAGTAGTAGTAGTAGTAGTAGTAGTAGTAGTAGTAGTAGTAGCAGCAGCAATATACTTTATTTCAATTATTAAACTGTTCTTATCTCAAGCCATAGGTTTTACCTTTCTTCCATTCTCCTCCTGACTCTACCAAGGCAGAGAGGGGAGTGAGTGAGTGGCTGTGAGGTACTTGGTTGTCAGCTGTGTTTAGACCATGAAAATTCTAAAGATACATAGAAGTGATGAGATGGCCATCTGTAAATATTCATACATATATATCTCCATATTTATACATATATATATGTATCACTTTAAATACATATTCTAATATATATATTTTTTTTCAAATTGGTAATGTAGATAGTTCTCAATAAATGGATTGATAAAATTCATGTCTGATGGAGAACTACACCATTTTTCCTGTGTGTCAGCACAATATATTTGCCTATACATATGTATTCACCCATGTACATCCATATACACTTAATGTACATATGCATCATATATGTGTAACAGAGCATACAAATCTATGGATGGCATTTAAGTAATGATCTGACAAACATTAGACACATCACATTAAGTGCTTAGCTGTGAATAACCTTTAGTTTGGCCTCAAAAATCTTTTTCTTTTCTGAACTACATGTTTCATATCTGGACCATGTGGAAGCATCTTACCTTGCTTCCATTTTCTCTTGCCTCCCGTTCCATCTTGAGATCAGAAATTAGGAGAGTCTTGTATTTGTTCTTTCCATTACTGCTGTGATCATCTAGTCTGTATTCTGAAGTTAGCTGAGCAGAGAGGGGACTGTCACTCAGGTTCAGAGGCTGCTCATCCTGCTCCAGATTTGTCTTGCCATTACTGTTGGTTTCTGCCATCTCCCTGCAGTGTGCTCCCCCTGAAGCATTGGAACTGTGTCCCACAGTCTCATTGCCATTAAAACTCTCTGCGGCTGAATCATCTGTTAAAAAAGGTATATTTTCAGTCACATGCCACATAATCATCTCTGTCCAGTTTAAAAATAATTTATATAGTCACAATGTTGTTTTTTTTTCAAAACAGAATGAAAACTGTTTATATTACTAGCACCAGTATGTTTCTGTAAAAAGCACACACATACTCCTCCACGTTTTCAAGTAAGAGCTTTAAGTAAATCCATAAAATATTATTAAGTAAAGGGAAATTGTCTGGGCTGACAATTTAGTAGCACTGTGTGCATAAAGGATAATCACAAAGGATTTTCAGGGACAAAGTGATAGTCTGCCTTGATCAATCTGTCTGTCCATATCCCTATGGATCTATTTAGATTCTTATGCCACACTCATTAGTGCACTATTACATATTTCTGAAATCAACAGAGGTGCAAATGGTACTGAGAAAGAATCTGAATCTCAGGTTTTAAGTGTGTAGAACAGCATGTGTCATATCCAGAAATATCCTCCTGCAGAGATGCAGTGTAAATACATCTGATGTGTTCACTGCTGACAGCAGAGATTTTACTAGAAGAGCTGATTCCAGAAACAAAGATCCTGTCTTCCTTTTGTTCAGGTGCTCATTCACTTCTTTCATTCATTTTTTGTCATAATACACTTAAAAATACTGATAAATAGTGGGCTAAATTATAAACCTGAAAGCTCCATCCAAAAACTCTGGACGTGTCTGTTACCCTTAAGATTTTACAGCTGGATCGTATGATTAATATGTGTCTTCACATGCTTATGGATTTGTGCATCCTGTTCTTGTCAGTACTGGAATTTGCCACCTGTGCTACCACTCAGCCCTTCTTTACTTCTAAACAATCTTTTGGCCAACAGGCTATCTAGTAAAACATTTTGTTTTTCAAAGGATTAAATAGCAGCAGAATTTGGCACTCAATTTTCCCTCTTCTTGTTCCGTAAAGCACCTCTTTTTTGGCAATTTACACGGTTTTGCTAATGGTGCAAACATCTGCCCGGGCTCCACAGGCATTCGCTTATTGCAGGCTATGAAGCTGGAAACAAAACTGGGGAGTCAGTAGTCAGGAATGCATTCAGACTGAAACTGGAGATACAGAATGAGATGGACCTTAATAATATATTAGCACCTTAATATACCATCTTTTTTGGGCCCCTCTAAACAACTTCCATGGAAAGAAGCAAAAACATTTATACACATGAAAAATTAAAAAAAAAAAAAAAACATCAGGACACATCTTTAACAGATGTGCTCAGAAATACTCATGCTTTAACTACATGATTAATAAAATTGTTGACTCACCATCATTATTACAGTAAAAAACAACTATTCACCACTCTCAAATGAGATTTTTAAATGAGAAGAAAATACTGGATAAATGGGTAGTGATCTAATTCAATTAAATACTTAGAAAGCCAGAGACAAGCTATCATACATCATTCTCTTACTTGCTGCACTCAAAAAAATTTTTATGCCATAAATATATACAGGACTGGGCATGCAGTACGAACATATTTTTAAAAATTGTTTTGCTTTGTAAACCTGTAAAAAAAGCTAATTTTATAACAATACAAATTAAGAGTCATAATTTAAATAATTTTACTTAAAGAAACTACTTTTTGTTCTAAAACAGCTGTATAACTAATGACTACAAAAAAAACCAAACTGTGCTTTAGAATGCACCACTTTTACATTACCTCTTGGGAATACCAATGTATATACAATAAAAGACATAATATTCCTAGAATAAGACTTTTAAATGTGTACACCAAACAAACTTTTATCAGAGCAATGCTACTTGAGGATTTCAGCTATGTAAGTGAATACAAAGAGAATGCTTTCTCTTAAAACCTGCTATCATACCCTGAAACTTATCTCTTCAAGGCCATAACACATAAAAAAGGCTAAAATTCTAAACATACTTTCAGAAATAAATAAGAAGTTTTACTATTCCAAAATAGAATTCTAATATAAGGTCTTTATTTTTTAAAAAGAAAATAGACACATTTTCAACTTATTTTTTTAAAGCTCTGAGACAACAGAAAGAAATCCAGATATGTTTTAACAGAGAAATACTTTGATTACTGTTGTATTTAGGACTGTTAACAGATAATTGGCTTCTTGATTAACAGTTTAAAAAGTGACAGTTAATTTCAAATTAATTAAATCAGTTACTGAATGGGTCACTGAGTGAGGGATGCTCTTCCCTTTGAAGGGCTCAGAAAACTCCCTGCTGTTGGCAGCAAAGACAGAAATAAATGAGTAACCAGAGGATACAAAGAGCCACCTAAAAGATGGGGGCACTGCCTACCCAGCAGCACACAAGTCTGATCCCTTGGGAACTCCTGTGTGCTGGCACTCAAGTGTCCCACCTCATGCAGTGCAGAGGAACCACTACCAGGACACAGACGGCTGAATGGGAATGATGAGAGCTGTGCTAAGAGCCAGATCCAGGAACAGCCAACTCCCAAGCACAGCTGTTGGTTTTGCCTAGCAATAATGCTTTAATGTCTTCTTTTGTTGCCCTGTATGACATACGGTTGACAACTAAACCTTACAGATGTGTGAGAATGTTACAATGCAGAAGAAAAAATAATCTTATATTTGTTCTAAAACATGACCACTCAAAAGAATTCCAGTGTTGAGTAAATGTTATCAAGCATTATAATACTCTGAAACAATAGAAAAGTTTTTGTAAGATTTTTGCTTTTCTTTGCAAAAGCTTAGTTACTTGACAGCAAATATCTGTTTCTACTATAAAGCCAAATATCTGTTTTTACAGTCATTTAATCTTGCTTGTTAGAGATAGGAACTGGTTTGTCAAGATAATGGTCAGGAGAATGGTCACAATGGGTATGGTATAAATCGTACTTTTGTCAAGTAAACAGATATATGTATTTCCATAAAAAAGATGAAGTAAAATCAGGAAGTGATTTAGCAATAATTTCTTACAGATGTTACCAAGGTAACCAGATTAGAAGGTTTGGTACATTCCTCCTCCCTGGGCAGCTGTCAATTTTTGCTAAGAATAAGTCTACTTTAAAGCAGGAGTTTCTCAGATGGTATCATAAACACAGAAGACATCAGGAATGACTGGGTTTGGGGAAAAAGGCAATAGGGTTTCACCCAGGAGAGGAAAGTGATGTTCATCCTTGGATAGAGGCAACCACAGCCCAAACACCTGCTGACCACTCCTGGGCCTGCAGGGACTGCATGCACTCATGGCCATCACATGGATGCAAGGGGCAAGAACAGATCCATGGAGACCTGTCCCTCAGACCACATTCCCCAGTGGCAACTGCCTCTGCCAGGGGCAGGAGGTGAGACCTCATCTCCTCACTGCATCTGGTGCAGCTGGTGAGTGGGGCTGCACCTAAAGCAGAGACGGCATCAGGACCAGCAGTTTGCTCGCAGTTTTCTCACCTTCATATATCACAACACCTCAGCAACAATGAACTGCTAATGCCAAAAGCCTCTTCTCTTACCAAATATTTTTTCCGCTCCATCCAGCAGAGGCAGAGGCACGGTGGCTTGGGGAGAGCTGGGGGAAGAAGGGGCTTTAGTCCAGCTATGGCCACTGGCCCCTGCTCCTTGTCGGGAACTCTGTAGAGATGAGGTCCACCACAAAGGCAAGGTCCATCCCAGCCCGGTGCACGTGGGGCAGCAGCCATGAACACACTGCAGAGCTGCCCTCCCACAGGAAGCTCAGCAAACCACAGCATTCCTCTCTGGGCTCACTTCAGCCCCACTGCCAGTCAGAGGGCACTCCAGCCTCCCTTCCCACAGCTGGCTGATGAGTGCAGTGTAAAACTCCACTAAGGCAAGGGCAGCACATTTTGAAATCCTGTCTCTTGTCTGAACCATTGCTACAGAATGAATTTTATGTAAAGACCTCCAGAGAAGCCTGCACAGGCACGGGGAGCTGAGAAGCAGGGGGAGCAAAGGGGCCTCATGCCCTGCATTGGGTATTGGGGCAGTCATGAAAGAGGCTGAGGGATGAGCTCACATCTTCATCACCACCCAGGAGCTGCTTTTATCCACAAGTATCAGCAATGACAGAAAATCAGCCATCAAATGCTGCTTGCTCAGGGCAGGACATGCCTTTGGGAGCTGTGCAGCTGTCAAACCCTTATCCCAGAATGCTGGAAGACTGGAAGTAAATCTACAACTGGTTTTGTTACTTAAGCCTGAAAAGGGAGAGTCTGTCTGTAAAATAAGTGTTCACTTCTAAAAACAGCGAACAGAGGCCTCTTTCACCTATGTAGAGATCCTCTCCTAGGGACTAAAGAGCATCACCCCTCAGCAAAACACTCCAAGAGCAGAGGGAAGGTATCTTTGGATCAGGCAGCAGCCACCTTCTTGCTTAAGCATAGGACACTCTCTAGGCTTAGGCACAGACTTCTCACTCATGGACCAATATTTCTTAAACCTCCTGGTGCCAACATCTCCTTCTTCCACCTTACACACTGCTTCACACTGATCCTGTCTGAACACCACCCTTTGGACACCTTTAGTCCAAGTATTGTCCATGTCAGAGGTAATTGATAGAACAAGGGGTAATGGCTTTAAACTGAGGGAGAGTAAGTATAACTTGGATGTTAGGAAGAAATGCTTTACTGAGGTACCGGAAAAAGTTGCCACGAGAAGTTGTAGATGCCCCATCTCTGGGAGTGATTAAGGGCACATTGGATGGTGCCCTGGGCAACCTGGTCTAGTGGAAGTCCTCTTCTACAGTTCTACGATTCTAATTCTCAAAACAAGATCTACAGTAATATTTTTACTTCAAGTTAATGTCTTATCACATTTCATTACACCTTCCAGTTCCTCCTTCCAGATCCCACTGAGACCAGCAAGATACAAAGTGACACCAGCTTTATTTTTGAACACATGAGAATTCCAGATTTCTGCTGTGAGCTTTCCAAGCTCATTGCAGTCATCATTGTGTTAGCTTTTCTCTCTGCTTTTGAAGGAAATGTGGAAATGGGAGAAGAAAAGACAATGCTAAAGAAAGCCCAAGCAAACAGATGCTCTGAGGATAAGTTTTGATGCTCAGAACTATTGCATCCTTCAATTCAATTATCTCTCACAGACATTCACATTATCATGGCCTAAATCTCTGCCCCAACCTGATTTCCCTGTACACCTTAGATTCTGCAAGGTGATATCAGTGGCAGCTGATATTTTAAGGACACTCTAATTTAGAGCAGAAAGCTCTAAACATTCTAATCTATAGAATGTTCTCCTGCAAAGCGATCTCTAGATTTATGAATGGGCAAACAACATATATAGCTAGAATTAGAGATTCTTTTGTTACAAGTTAACATGCAGTTGTTCTACCTGGAAAGAGCTGTCTTCAGACCAGATATGTCAAATGCTCAACACTGTTCTCAATAAGAGTGCTTTCTTAAGGAAAGTTGAAGTGTGCACCAAATCTTGCTGGAATAACAAGTTCATCAAACACTTGTTTTCTGAGAGCACAAATTTAAGATCTGAATTCTGATATAAGTGTCATTGAAGTACTGTGTATCGCTAGCCATGGTACAAATATATACTCTTACTTGTTTCCTTGAGAGAAAAAATCTCCACACGTTCTAAAGGATCTCTTAACTATCAATTTCATACTCTAAATCACCCAGAATTCTCATATTCCTTGCAGGTAAGTCAGTTCCTTGCAGTAAGTTAGCAAGCCATTCTACATAAAGACAAATCTCTGAATATATTCTGACCCCCTCTCAAATTACCTCTCAGGTGAGAATGCAAATAAGATTTAGAGCATGCTTTAATGGTTTATACAGCTGAGATTTCAGCTACTTGAAACATATTTTACTAGTCAGTAATCCACAGCGCTGGGCTTCAGCCCTAACAGCAGTAGTGTGGCACAGTTCTGCAATCACACAGCCACACAGAATTTCAGCTCCACTGAAAGGGCAGACATCCTGCTTAGAAACCAGTCAAAAACAAGGGAAAGTCAATTAATCTTACAACACCTTTGGCTATTTTGAGACAGTCTGTCTGTCTGTTTGTAGGGGACCCTACAAACCAAAACCACTCCTGGTAATAATGAGTCCTATTAATCACATCAAAAGAATGAGGCACTCGTTGGGTCCACTTTGTTCATTCTGCTCTAAGGAGCTGAGATGGGACAGGGCCCACAGGCAGACAGACACTGATGCCTGCAAACTCCAAGGTAGCAGGCACTCAGGTTAAATGAACATTTTGAGTGGGCTGCCTGTCGACAGAGCATCTCTGAGAGCAGCAAGATGGGTAACTGTTCCTTCTAAAAGGAGGAGATTGGAAGTGAATGAGAGCTGAGTGGGATGAGTGAGACTGAAACTTCTTGCTGTGCCAATGCAGGCTGTCATAACACCCACTCTTAAAGATTGTCTACCAAAATCCTGGATGATGAAGGTTGCTTTAATCTTGTTGGGCTGGATACCATCAGCCCAGATCTTGAAAACACCACCTTACACCCTTAGCAATCCAATCCATCTGAACATGGTCATTTCCAAGAGGCAGTACTGCAGACCAGTGTGTGGCAGGTTCAAGATCAATTTTGAGTTACTGTGTTGTTCTCCTTAACCTTTGGCTTCAATAGTGCATGTGCTTAATTTTCCTATGTTAAAATACAAATTCAATGAAAATAATATGCTGCATAATCAAATATTATAAACTAAGTTAGTTACATTCCTTCCACAATTCCACAAGACCAAGGCAACCTTCCTGACAGGGATTAATGAAAAAAACACTCTTTTGGTGGCAACAGACAGCAGGCAGTTTCAGGAGAGGAACACCATGAATCAGACAAAAGATGGTGTACAGTGCTGACTCACAGAAACTTCTGTAGTGTAAAATATTATAGAGGCTTTTCTAAATGAACTGATAAAAAGGCAAGGACACATTTGACTCCCACTGCTTTTCACAAGGACTGTTTAATACTAATTTGTCACAGTTATGTATTTGGTTATGCTTCATTTACATCACAAGTCATGTTTGAAGCGTAAGTTCAATACATAACTTAAAAGCCAGTCCAAATCAACTATATCTATTAATCATCTCCATTCTCTTTCACACTGTTGTATAGAACAGGGGTTGAATTCATGGAGGTACAAAGGTGATCTCAGACCTTCCCATTTCATAAAGCATAAGAATGGTCATAGTTTGTGGGATAAAAAATCCATTTAGTCCAATATCCTGACTCCTAATCAGTGGTTATTAGGAGATGTTTAGAGAAGAGAATAAGGCAAGCATATACAATTCTTCCTCCTGTGGGTTGCTGAGCCCTTAATAATTTCAAACACAATTTTCCTGAGAAGGATGTGGCTTCTAGTTACATGCTGATGCTCAACATGGTTTTTTTCCTTCCAAGTATTCAGTCTTTCTTTGAACCTGTATTAATCTCAAGCATCCTTCTCTGCTCCTCAAAAAAATTACTGCCACTTTTTCTGTTTCCACTGTCCTGTATCAAGGAAACAAAACTCAGGAATTAAGAGCTGGGCAAGAGCCTTTCCAGAGGACAGAACGCACAGAGCTCCATCCCTTTATTCCCAGTGAGACTGTATTTGGTCCATTACAAGAATATGTATTAATTGTCCTCTTCAGTTAACCTCATTAACAATAAAAATTATTTTTTTCCTTTTGACATATATGCTTTCCTGATGGCATTGCCTTCTGTGAATTTAACTGTGGAACTCACTGCATTGAATTTAAATCTGAAATGTCCATCAGTTTCAGTGATGCTTATCAACAAATTCCTTACAGTTATTTTCAGTGGTGGAGGAATAGGACAGGAGCTACTTCATGTGATCACTCACTGCATGAGTTTATGAAAATAAAAAGAACAGAGAAAACTGATCCTTAGCCTTGTCAACAAGAGTACAGTAAATTTGATATACACATGCACATACACAGAGGAATCAGCATTAGCCAGGCTGTAAATCTTTTTTCATTATTAAACAAACATTTCAGTAATTCACAATTTTCCATGGGTAAACATCTCTTCTTGTTGGAGGCACAAAACAGGAAGCTATTTTATTCAATTATAATGTTAAATAACAGAGAAGTGAACAACTGCCACTCCATGACATCAACAACTATCAGAAAAATAATACTGCCCTGTCAGTCACAGCATTATAGGGCTCATTTATAAAGCTTCATGAGTGACTTGCACGCTTACTTTTTTGCCTGCAGAGCTACTGTCCCTGCATATGCACAGCAAGGAGATGAAGGAGCATGTCTGTTAGGAGAGTAGTGCACACATAAATAACCAATTTGAAAGCTCACTGGGTGCACAGTAGCCTTATTACCACTATGTATCTAGCTCGTCCTTGCTCTTTGGCATTTACACTTCAGAACACAGAGCCCTTACTGCCTCTGGGGAGAAAAATCCCTGGTTTGCCCCTTACTCTGGAGAAACCTCCAGGGTGCTTTTTGTGGCAAAGACCCTATCAAGCTGTTCTCAATGCAGAAAAACTGAAATTCTTCTAGAAGTTTTTATGACTCATATAGGATATTTGACAGGGAAAATGTCATCTGGCACCAAGAACATGGCTTACAGCTCCATCTCTGGGCAAGCACTGCAGGAACAAGTTCTCTGCCCAACAACAGGAGTGGTGCCAGAGGTACTATCTTATGCTCATCCCAAAGAGGACTCCAGACTGCAGAGCAGTTTATTGATAGGAAACTAGGAGCTGAGGAAGGCTGAGAGACAGGCAGGCAAATAGGGCTCAGGCAGGCAAATAGGACTCTAACGTTTGAGGGTCACTAAAACTCCAACCCTGCACAGAACACATCAGCAACAAAGATGTTTGAGACTAAAATGTATTGTGAAAGGGAGAAATGTGAAGTCTTTTCTCTAAGAAAGAGGTACCCTAAGAGATCTTGCACTCTCCTCTTCCTTGTCCAGCAGGAAGAGGCTTATGCTTTAGCATAAGCAGCAGCTGCCAGTGTTCCTGGCAGCATGAAGAATCTGGTGCTGTGCCAGTAGCAGACAAAGAGTAATATGTAGGTGCATGTTTTGTGCCAAAGCTGCAACCCAAATGGAGCTGAAAGGAATCATGTTAAACTTATCTGCCATTTGGACCTAGTGTGGGTGTGTAGTGTTGAATTTTACTTCATCAGGATCTGCCAGAAGACAAAAGCAAAGAGGAGAGATCAAGTTGGAGTCAGTAGAAGAAGTTCTGTGCAGACTGGATGCTCCCAAACCTGAAATTTTTAATAAAGCCCTTTAAAATATACCCCACCAGCTTTAGTGTGTTGAGTGGGTTCAAACATTGATGTCAGTCTGTATTTCTTTCTGGCAGGGTGAAGCTCTGAGCAAAAGCAAAATAAGTTATTGTTTGACAGCTCTGCATCCCCTCAGCAAATTGCTGCCTACTCTTCCATAAGAGCAGAGGCTATGGAAAGGCTCATTATACCCCCTTCATCAGTAAAACTGGGAGAGAAAGGAGGGAGAAGCCATAAGAATAAACAGAAATGGCTGCTTTGAGCTTCATATGTCCTTAACAACATATAACCCACATTCTGACTTGGGCCCCCAAACTTTACAGTAGAAATTTCTGGATTTGTCTGTTTGCTATATTGCAAACAGAGAGCTTAGTAGAAGTTTCCTCTTGACATACGAAAAATCATATGTCTTTTAATATTGTGCTTGTCACTAGATGACCACCACAAAGTAGAAATAAGGAAAAATCTTACCTACCCAACAAAAAAAAAAAAAAAAAAAAAAACAAGGGAGAATTGCAAAAATATACCAATAACTTCCCAGATGTACAAAAAGCAAGAGTTCTGCTGAAGTTCAACAGACGCTATTATTGTATTTCAAGTTTTATTTTAGAACTATTTTGAAGACTTACAAGCATTCTTTATTTTATATTTGTAATTTATACACATTGTCAATAGCTGCCAATTGCTATTTAGGCACATAAAAGAAAGAGCAACTGAGACCAAAGTGCCCTGTCAGTCCAATATTTTGAGTACCTCTATAGTAATAAAAATAGTTCAATTGAGTTGACAGCATAACTCTCAGTAACAATATTTCTACAAATAATTCACTAGACTCTTCATTATCATCTTTGTCACTCTATAGTTTAGGATTTCAAAATTACAATCTAATTTTACTGTTTGGTTGGTTTTTTACACAGAAAAGTATAGTCTAAAGACTTGTATTACTTAAAGCAATCTTATTGTTACTCACAACAGCATGCTAAAAGCTAGAACATGAAAACTCCTCAAAACAAGAAGTGAAAACATTTCCTATGATTTTCTTCTCTCTTTTTTTCTACTTTTCATTTTATAATGTTGGTAAAATTAAGCAGTTCTTTTCCAAAACATTTGTTTTTCACTCTGGAACAATTCTGTCAGATCCTTTCCACTCAGTTGTCTCCACTCACATTAACAGAGAAGCTTTCAGGAAAATTTCCTACCTCAGCAGAGAGTAAAACAAGTGCCTCTGATATTCACATACAGAAATTCAGTTTAGAAACAGGTAATAAACATACAATTGGGAAGAAGCAGAAAAAAAGTATGTGGAATAGGAAGTAGGAATTAACAGCCTTTGTTCTTCTATGCAGTTCTAATGTTATCAACAGTGAATTAAAACTTCCTCAGTACATTAGGAAAGTGGATGTTAGAGAATCTGAGAAGTCAGAACAGTAAATATGCAAGTGTAGGGCTCCATAAGGCTTGCCCTTTCCTTATTTAGTGGCTGTGATGCAATTAATGTTTTTGCTGAGACACTGTCTCTGTGAGTCAAGTATAGAACTCTATTACAGATAAACCATAAGTTTAGAAAGTCAATGAATTCCGGAGTTTGGAAAGCTGTTATTACAAACTTCAGCACATAAGCATGTCTGAGGGATATAAATTACATGTCCCATTTCAATTCTGTTTGCTTTGGATTCTGCCACTTTAAAATGCTTATAAATGCCCATGGCAGCATGTACATTACTGTTTCCTGTTTTGAGTGTGCTATGGGTAACAACAGTAAGTGCTCTCCTCACTGCTTAAATGAAAACACTATTCCGGTCACACAGGACAGCACTTGATAACAAACTTGGCCCTTCTTCATCTGGCAAAGGACCATTTTTGAATCGTTATACCCATTATGCCTTTCCTATTGCATTTTTTACTGTATCAAGTGTAAGTGAAAAAAATTCAGCATCTCCAATGCTAAAGTGCTAGCCCAAACACCACCAAAAGAATGGAACAGGTGGTGAGAGCCAGCAGTGCTAAAAAAGTCAGCAGTGCTTCCTGAACTCAAAAATATTGCCTCTGAGGTAAAGGACACAGCCTATTTGGAGCCTCTCTAGCATGCTGACTACAATTATAAGTCAGAAAAATAAGCAGTGCTGATGATTGACCTCCCTTTGATCCGAAAATTCTGTCTCAAGTAGTGAACGCCAAAACTGCCAAGTGAGATATATAGGCATTATCATACTAAAGATATTAGAATCTGCTTGGAAGTTTAAAACAGATAATGTTTCTTCCTACTAAAAAACCGTATGGCCCAAGTTAGAAGAATCCCAAAATACGTAATATAACTTGGGCTGAAAAATGGCAGATTTGCAAACTCTGTCCACAAATGTCCACGATGCGAGGAATTTGACACCAATTGCATGGTATTGCACAGAAGATAGCAGAGCTCCCATGAGATGTTAACACTACAGGAAGGTCTCTTCTGCCTTCATTAAAGTCATCACTTTTAAATCCTAACTTGCCTCATAATCCTACAGACGATGATTTCCAATCTGACTGACAAAATTAAAACATGCCTTTTCATTTGCAGAAACTATTTTCAGTGGGAGAAAAAAGAATCAACCATGTTTTTTTCATCCAAGTTAGTAATTTTTTTCACTATTCACAAAATATAGATGAGAATTTGTTTATGCATTGGCAAAAAAGGGACTAGAAGAAGAGGTATGTGAACATAAAAAAAAAAAAAGGAAAAGGAAAAAAAATTTTGTTAGATGGTCAGTTGTCACAATATTCCTGGCAGGCCAAGTAACTATGATTCAGAGCTCAAAAACTTCACAAAGCCCAAAGGATCTGACAGATAGTTCTGGCATATCTACAGCTAATCCTCACCAGAGCTGTGGACTTGAAATTTTCACTGCCAAGCCACCTGACTAAGCAATGCATCTCTTGTTTCAAACTTTCCCTCCCAGTGCTATGCAGTGAACTCTGCCTGGGTGGTGAACAGAGCAAGTATGAGAGTGTGTAATGAACAGCATTGGAAATGAAAGATTAAAAATTTAAAACTTCTTGCACTTGAAAGCTTTTGCATGAAGATTATTATTTTTCACTTCCTGTCTGGGAAGCTAATGCCAACAAAAACACTACAGGTTCTTGAACTTAATACTATTTAGTAACTTTCAAAAATTTTCTTCTCATTGAAGGCAGTCAGTTTGCCCTTGATGAAACATCACTGAGAGCTAGACTCAAAACCAAATTACTCAAAAAGGCCAGAAAATAGGACAAAGGGAATACCAACCTTCAGAGAGAAACCATGAGCTGTTTTGCTATTCTTTGCAGACTGAAGAGATCTCTTAGGAAGTAAAATAACTAGTCCATGATTCTAATTCACTTAAGGGCTTCACGTTAGCCCAGGAAAAATTAGCATCGGCACAGTCCCCACACAGCGTAATTGCTGCTTGTGCTTTTCCTGTGCTTTACAGTACTGATAAGGCACCATTGCCAATGGCATTTAAAAATGTTTTAATAACAACAAATCAGTCCTATTCTCACTAAAATTTCAATTACTATTTATGTACGAATTGTTTTTAAATGTCAGAGCACTAAAAAGGGAAAGAATAAAATCTTACCAAAGAGTCCAACTGTAATACTTACTTGGCCTCCTTATGATATGGGACTGACTGAGAATAAAGGGCAGCATGGAATTGTAAAAAAGGATCATTGAGTTGGCCTAACAGATCTGTGTGTGGAAACCAGCAGGCTGCTCCTGGTAAACCAAGAATTCTGTCCACAGATGATTTTCTCTGTGGCAAAGCTGGCTTGGAGAGGAAGGGGAAGCCTAGAGTAAGAGCACCCACAGATATCCTTGGTGTTATTTTAAATAGACAAGTAAAGATGAAGATCTATAATTTTTTTCCCCTTTACACTCTGTAAACAAGATTCTTTGGCCCATGGTATGCTTTATATTTCGAAAGGATCAGCATTGTACAGCTACTTTAATCTGATTGAAATGCACATTAGAAACAGAAACAGATATATGACAAACAGCTGTATGGCAGACCTGTTCCCAAGCTTCCAGAAAACTTAGAAAATACAGTGTTTGCAAAAAAACAATTATGAGAATGAACAGCACTTCTAATAATCTTTTTTTCTGCTTAGTTAAATTGCAAATGTCCCTCAAAACAACAGAATCCTGACAAATTCTTTCAAATCCTAGATCATTATTTTGCAATTCCTAACATCCCCTTCATAAACTGATCACCTTCCTTCCTAAATAATAATAACAAACTCTTTCTGAGAGAACTGGGTTTTTCAAAAGCTAAGTTAAAAATTTATACAAGCAGAACATGGATCTGAAGATGGGTGTGAGAATAGATTAACCTTATTTCTTCTGGGTGGAAAGTTTTTACTGCTAGATATAGCAGAAAAGTTAAGCATGCTGAAACACACTATTTCAACCCTGATCATGAATAGAATGTTATTCCTAATAACTATTACAGTCTTAGGAGGGGGGCCTTTATCTTTTATAGCTAATGTAAGAGGAAACATTAGGACCAACAGTCAAAAGAGTGAAATGCCTAGTGTGTTCTCTTTCACAGAACACAAGCAGGTTTTTCCTTTTCTGCAATTGCAAATAACTGCCATCAGAAGAAATAATACAGCCAATGCAATAACAACAACAACAAAAAAAACAACCTAAGGGAGAGCTGCCAATGGTAAACACAGCACAATCAAATCGATTAATTGCACTTCAAACACAAATTTGATTGTGAAGGTTTGTTGCTGATGGCACCTGGTGATCCAGGTAGGGCAGCTTTCTGGGACTGTTTCATATTCTGCTTGTAGGAATCATCAGAAACTTCAGAGCTAGATATTTAATTGGTCCCCATATTACAAAACAATCTAGAGAAAGCCTGACTTTACCACCCCTGACTTAGTGTGATGGGCTCCAGAATACAGAAAACTATTGACACAGGTGGATTACTTAAAATACCTATGTCAGTTCAGGTACTTAAATGTCACCTGTCTAAGCAAAGAAATAGTTCTCAGCTTTGATTCTGCAAAACGTGAATAAAAACATTTTGGAGGACTCAAAGCACAATCTTTCTAAAAGAAAAACCCTCTCTTTATTACCTTATGTCAAATATAGTGGCCCCAGTACAGGAGCACTTAGAAAGTGGTCTAAGGCTATCATCTTCTTTAGAAAAGTCTGCAATAGCTGAGAGATATTCTTGGCATTCGCCTTTATGCAAACAGATAAATACAGATTTTCTAGTTTCTGATCCTGTCAGTCAATGTTACCCTAGGAAAACTGCTCTTGGAAGCTTCTGAAATATTGGTCCAAAACCTTTTAGGTTCACTCAAGAAGCCTTTGAACATGAAAATTTTCTCAGAATTGCTTTAGTTTCAACAGTATCTTCTTTTGTTGAAGAACACCAGGGACAGCTCTAATTTGAAACATATTCCAAAAAATGCCAAAACCAGTTGAATAATGTGGTGAAAACCACTGGAAATCACTGACACTAAGCCCCTTTCATGTAGATGTCATCAGCCAATTCTCAAGTGGTCTGTTTTCCCAAGAAACGTTTACTTTTAACTTCAGCACGTCAATCTGCAATTTCTGGAGATTCCTACACTAGGAGTCCCTGCAAAACTCCACACCACAGCTGGTGATGCAGGAATTGAAGATAAAATACAGGGATTAGAGTCTGAGCTTTTGTGTCAGACATGAACGTATGCTGACAGCGCATTTGCAGACAGTAAAAAGGACTGATACTGTTAATGCATCAGATGGAAACCGCAATAGAAGCCATTAAAAACAATCTTCAGTAGTTTATATAGTAGTAAAGAGCAGAATGGAAGGACATTAGTGAATATTAAAACACTCTTGGTCTTGGACTCGAATATCCAAATGATAGTTTTGATCAGATCCCATTTAGTTTGCTGCTGACTGAAGGCCTTCACAAATCACAGGTGCAATCAGTGGTTGCCATCAACCCACACACAGCACTTGTCTTCTCCTCAGCGTGTTTCAGAAAACAATTTCAATCACAACAACTAGAGAAATGACAAATTCAAAATTGCCGATTATTCACCTACAGAGACCATTAGAGATCCACACAATAATCTATTTTCAAGAATGATTTTGCAGAGATAAAATAAAATATGCTACATGTGAAGAAATCAATCACTCTTATCCTGAGCTCACATTCATCCTCCCATCCCCTGTAAAACTTCCAGTGGACTCTTCTGGCAACAGACAAACAGCAACACTGGATTCCTACTGTATATAACTTTCTGCTGCAATTGAAATTTTGATATTATTGGTATTGATATTTTGATATTTAGAATCTAAATAAAAACAATAAATGTAGCATTGCCATTGAGGATGCATGTGTTTCTCTCATATTCCTTATAGCCACTTGCTGTCATGACCTGATAAACAACCTCTGGAGAAGACAAACATATTCAGATTACTACGGATGACAGCATAAAAAATTAGAATAGTGGAGCTGTGACAAAAACAGTTGCACTCCTTTCAGTATTAGGGCTACCAGATAGACTGCATGTAGTATCTCAACTACTGTTAGAAAAGAGAACTTGCCCAGGAATTTTTGGTTTCCCTCCCTTTGTGTTCGACCCTGTTAAAAATTAACATTGCTGTTTTGCTTAGCTCTTCAGCTAATACAAAGGACCTACTATGCAGTAAGCCAGAGAGCCAGCAGCACAGCACTGAGAAAGCACATTTTAATTTACTGCTAGAAAGCTGGCCAGAAGAACATCACACACTGGGCTAAAATCTACCTTTGGATGCATATGATCTAAATCTCACTAGAATCAACAGGACCCAGCATGTGCAGCCTGAGAAATAATTCAGTCCATTAAATTTATGCAATTTACATACAATCAGTCACTTCAGAGTTTTACTTTTGAGGGGAAAAGCAAGACAAAGGAGGTTTAAAATAATCAAAATATTCCCATGTGGATGCCTATTACTGTTTCAAATTAGGACAAACTTTAAACTCAAAAGATATTTTAAAATATTTCATAGTAGTTTAAAATAAAAAATTGATCGATATATTTGAGATCATGTTTAAAGACATAAAAAACTCAATAGATTTAAAATTCCTGTTTCAAGTAAAGGTACACTTCTTTCATTGAGGCCCACTTCTGCTACCATCACACTGACCATTTACAGTCTCTTTGGAAACATTATATATATATATATATATATGTACGCATTTTAAAGGAAATAAAGAGGCAGAGATGCCTCAGGAAATAAGATGCCTTGCAACCAAGAAAAAATATGATCACTATTACTGTCTTCTTATTAAAAAGTGTAGGATAAATCTCTGATATGGAGAGACACACAGACATTACATATGAAGTCTATATATAGTACAGAAGTGTGATTTCTGCTACTGATTTAATGAGAATATCAGCAACAACATCCCTTCTGGGACAGAATAAAGTTTGTGGCTTTATACTTGTGGATATTAAAAGGCAGACAGGTTCTGCAAGGTGCAGTGTACCACCCAGTAAGGGCTGAACATTTTATCTATTTTTCGCTGAATGAGAATCTCAGTGAAAGAGAGACAAATTGTTAGTCATTAATTCCAAATGGAAGTTGTAGACAGATGCTGTGCTGTACAAGTTTTGGGGGCTATTTTTCCAATAGTGAGAAATGTTTCAAGGAAATAGAGTGACACACTGTTGACAGTATTTTTCTGTTTGGTGCCATAACTCAAAACCTTGTTCTGATGAATCAGTATATATATTAAATTATCCTACTTACTTTTATGCATGGAAAAGACACATCAGAAAGCATTATGTTAGCCAGTTCAACATCTGGCCAGCAGACAGCCTGAACACTGGGACACAGTGGAACAGGGAGAAGGCAGGTCAGGAAGAGTGTAATACCTGTTGGGAGTGGGAATGATGGACAGGAAAGGAATGAGGAGAAAAGCCTGGGCAGAGGACTCAGCCACTGCTGTAGGGAAGCCAACAGCTCTCAGAACAAGAGAGTGCCAAAGAGAAGCCCTGGCAGAACACACAAGTTCTGGTCTTTTTAAAAGTTTAGAAACTCTGGCATTTTTGTATACAGCAAGCAGAGTCAACTTTGCTTCTTAGTTTCTGGTAACTCAAGGAATTTCAGTTTATTTAACTGATACAGAGTTTATACAGGAATTTCCTCAAGTTTGGTGGTGTGGACTCCTGAGTGTGAGTGTGAGTGTGAGCTACAAACTGTAGCTATCTGTGTGTAATACAATCCCACTGCTACAAGGAGCATTCATACTCTTTCCCTGGAAGAGAATGTGAACACAGGCTATGGGTTTGGAGTCACGCTTTGAATCCCACTGCATTTCCTCACATGCAGGTAGTCCTGTTTACTCTTGTCTAGAAATGCAGATAAGAAATTCAAGCCCCTTTGTGAAAGCTCCTAATAAAACTTGGACTAGTTTCCTAAAATCACACACTTTGTAGAAGACAGAATAAGATATTGTTTGACCATCCAGTGTTACTCCATTTAGCACAAGTTAAATGCTGAAGAAAAATAAATGAAAATAAATCATTGCCTTGAGATGAAAAAAAAATCCAACTTTTCCTTTAATTATTTTAATTAAACCACACACAAGGTAGAAAATCTGTGCATTTAACAATCTCAGTTATTTTAAAGGCTATAAACAGCCAAAAACATACCCTCACAGAGGTGGTGAAAATATACAATGAAACCTCTGGCAAATCCTTCCCAGTGTGTTTTTTATCACAGAAGGGACTTTTTAATCACCGATTTAATTTGACACATATCAAGAAATAATTTCATAGTGCTCTTTCTAATTAAAAGCATTTATTTGATGAATTTGCTCTTACCCTGATCCCCACTTTGCTTGATATTTCTGTGGAATCCCTATCACCCATATGTCCACCACAGATTCAAGGATCACCTAAATGATGACTTGAAGCTTCCATACCCTTTGTGTTTTTTCTGTAATCCTCCATAATAGATGTACACCAGCTACTGAGTTTGTTAACTGCAAAGAAGGCACAGTTTCTTTATCAATGTTCTCACTCTTTGGTAAAACAGCCCAAAAAAAGTCTGAAGAGAAGACCGTTCTTATGCTAACCAATCCAGAGTTTATGTGTGACTCTTTCTGAGCTGTCCTGGGAGGGAGGAGAAAAAAACCAGCCACTGTCCCTTAACTACCCATGCCATGGACATGGTAACACAGTGCTCTTTTATCATATCAGCAAGATGATTCTGCTTTTAGCTCTACAGACACACAGAGAAATATAGCATATACTGTTTCTTTAAGCAGACTGAGTGTGTGTTTGCTAGGATTTTTCAGCAATAAGCTTTTTAGATAGGAGAAAAATACCTATCCTGCAAGGTGAAAACAGGTCTTTAACTTCCTCAGTGTTATATTATCATTAATTACTCATGGGCCTCATTAAAACAAAGACTACACTTGTCTGCATATGTATATGCTTGTACGTATTGCAAAAACACACAAGCATGCGTACATTTCATACATGTAAAACACATATGTATAATAGATATAAGTTAGAGGGTATGGCTATGTAGAAAATAACCATTTAATAATTATAAAGGATTTTTTTTATTAAAACCAGAAAAGGCATGCATACTAAAAATCAAGAATACATAGGCTGAACATATAAATTGCTGGAAAAATTAGTTTAGGAAAAGCTGACAGTAATAAAAAGCAGACAGTTAAAATCTTACTGCAAACAGTCTAGTTTAAAGCTGGGAATCTTGAGCATCTATTAAAGTGAAATGCAGGATCATATCAAAGAAAGGCAGAACATTAAAATAACCAGAAATGGAAAATCTAGAATATCCTCTGTTTAATTCTACCAGCAAGAAAACAAACACAAATTTTACACGCTGCATCACGTCACAAACCACCTTAATTCAGCTACATTAAAATGAGTTTTCCTCAAAGAAAAGCTCATATTATGACTATACCTTTAAAAAGCTCATGTTTTCATTGTTTGGGGTTTTATATGAAGAAAAAACAAGTCTGCATCAGGAGTTGTAAATTTTTATGTTTAATTTGATAGTTCAGCACTTTTGCAGTTGAGTTTGCAGCACACACAGATCAGTTTCCTCACGCTTTCCCGCTTATTTTTCAGCACTCAGGAATTCTTAAGCACACTGCACAGTGCATACACAATTTGTAAGGCATGCTCATCATCAGTTGTTCAGCTTTATGCACCAAATGAGACACGCTTCAGGTTTCTATGTGCACATCTCACAATGATGTTTTAAAATTTTATCACCTAGTTTCCAGGGAACTGAGGCTTTGAATCTATATTTGAAATACCACCTGAACTGGTGAAACATATTGGTATTCCACACACAGCCTCCTGCTGTCATTCTACTGCTGGCATGGGACAGTCTTCACCAAGACTTAGAAAACCTCATTCAATATTCCTCTCTGGAGGATCTGACACTTACTGTGAATTCTGCTCTTCAACTTAAATACCAGTGTCTGTGGCAGGCCAATTCTATCATTGCAGATACAGCATCCCTCAGGCGAGGTCCAACCTTTCTCTTGCAGTGCACCCAGGGATTAGCTTGACTTCCCCTAAATTCTCTCCAGTGCACAGTACAAGCTAATCTTTCCTGTAGGAAGCAGGAGATGGGGTTGCCATGACAACAGAGCACATTCTAGCAGTGGGACCACTGAGATGAGCTGAAAAGACGACAGTGAAACATGCACTCAGCCTTCCTCCGGGGCTAAGGGCTTCTTCCTCCAGGATTTAATTCTCCTGCAAGTTTACTGACAGGCTAGGAGGTTGATTAGCTATGTATTTTGCTGTGGGGAGATTCCTAGTTAAGAATATGTTTGAGACATCATAGCATTATTTGATGAAACTGCCATTCCTCCTAACATTAAATTGCTGATTTAAGCGTGGCTGCTTTTAAACCACTGCTCTTTCATACACTTTAGTCCTACACTTGGTTCAGACTAAGATCTCACTGTAGTACAGTCACAGGCTGAGTCCTGTGCTTCAGCTTCAGTTTTCCAGCATATTAGGCACGTTTTTATGCTCATACACACATGCTCATACACACACATGCACACAAAGAGCACAGTGTAACATCTGTGTTTGGAACTCAAAGGGTTCTGCTTGTGGGGGAGGGGGCACCGAGAAAAGCAAGGCACAGCAGCCACGTGTCTTATACAAATGACACAACAGCCACAATAAGCTTTGGGAGCCCTGTTCATCAGGCAAAAGAAAATTGAGTAATCTATACTGTAAATATCAGCTATTTTCTGCTCCAGAATAATGTCTGAATCCTACACTTTGAAGATTTTTTTTTTCTCAATGAGAATAATAGAAAGCTTTTTAAGCTCCTGCATTTCAATTATTTATACGTTTTTAATTGCTCGATCAAATTTTCATGCAGAGTGTTTTTCTTTGTTTTTTAATTTCTCTTGCAAAATCACACAGCACATCATTATGGTAAATTCCTGGAGGCTGGACCATGACAGTGTCTTCTCCTGTTATTTCAGAAACAAGCATGTCTCAGTGAGCTTACACCTTAAAGCCACAGCAACCGAGAATTTTCAGTTTCTAATCGTGTTTGTAAGCCATTCATTTGCCCAGGAGGGAATCCTGCCTCCTCTGTGCCTTCACTTCTGAGCATGTAACATGTGTGGCCATACACTGAACACCCCATCATCAGGCAACACCAGTCCCCTCAGTGCATGTAAAAGCTTAACCTATCCAAGTACAAAAGAAATGTAGATGAGCCAAATCCACACCATCTGAATCCATTTCTCTCTCTGGAAATTTTAAAAGAAAAGAACCTCCATAAAGGTGTCTGACCCAAGAAAGAGAAGGAGCCCAGGGGTTGTATTTAGCCAGAACTCCTGTAGGCAGGGAAGGTGGGGGTGGATGAAACAGTGGGAAGATGTGCAACAGCTTTCCCTCTGCAGCAAGTTATACAGGATAGTCGGCAGGTTAGTCCCAACTAACGTCACCTTGGCAAACCACATAAGGCCAAGAATTTGGCTGGAGAGGGAAGGTACTGTGTTGGGGAGGCACCTTAATGACTGGAATGTGTAAGGAAATTTTTTGGAGGTCTGAGAGGATGGGGGCATGTGGAAGCCCAGGGCAGGATCTCTCAATGATCATCAAATCACTGGTTTTATCCTGGTACTACACTAATTGCATTTACAGTGAGAAGTCCTCTGACAAAACCCAACCAATTCCTTTTCCATGGCTATGCAATATCGCACCTCCATAACCTTGAAAAGTATCTCAGGGTTACACAACTCTTTAAAGTTTTACCTTAATTTGGATTTTAGCATGTGTCAGGAATATATATACACAAAACAGTATCCCTCAGAATCTTCTGGCTCTGACTCATCCCACAGATTGCTATGAAGATGAATTACACCACACAGTATAGCACCTGTATTTATTATCATCTAATTAGTGTTAGGTTTTACTTTTTTTTTCCACTTTTCCACTCAAGTTCTATCCAACTGGAGAAATGCCAAATCGTGTAAGCGACATATGGTTTTGCTTTTGAAATCATCCAGCCAAAATTCCCAAATACTGAAAAATCTTTGCTTAAATAACTTTCAGCTTGAAAGACAATATTTTACACCTTCAATTCCAGTGGGAAACACTGATATTTGTAGGTATGCAAATTGGTTTTGAGAAAAAGGGGCATATAATCAGATGTTGAATGATGTTATAGATTTTTTCTATCACATGCTGTCTCCTCACAATATGAAAAGAACAGTTAACAGCAAGATTAGGGCTGGGAAAATAGCTAAACTACTATTATGGTTAATGAACGTAAGGTTCTGTTTCTTCTTTGTTTCACAAGCTATGACTGTAGAAACCAGTAAATATTGCCCTTAGAATGCAATTATTAATTTCTCAATGCTCATGTGCAGATCTTCCATTTAACAATACTGTATCCTGTGTTCCTGGAAATTCAGTCTTTCAGCCAGGTACAAAACATAAGTACTACATGTGTTTAGTTGTTGGATAGGGAATGGATTCCCCCACTGGCATCCTAAATAAGTAACACCCAGTTACTAAATTGGGCTCAAAACTATTCCTGACCACATTCTTTTCATTTCTAGCAAAAAACCTATTGTGTTTCATTTCAGATGAATACCCGAATTGTTTGCTCAGCAGGAACACACCCTCTTACATGGATGTGAAGTAACAGAAACAATTTAAATGAGCTAAGTTTGGAGATCTCCTGGAACATCCAAGAGCTGACAGGTATTATTCTTATTGCATCTGTGTATCTCTGGGTATATCCAGGAGAAGGCAACTGTTTTAGTGAACCCAGGTGGAACATGCCAGAACAGGGGATAAGATAAAATAAAAGATGAGGACATATATTTAAGTAGTCTACTCTAACTAAGAAACAACACTTAACTGTATCATACCAGGAGCAAAGCAGCACACTTCTAAGGCTTGAGTCAAATAACCAGCTCTAGGTCCTTAGCAGAAAATGCCCCCACAACTCTCTTAGGTCTCTCCTAGTTTTTCAAAGGTGGAATCTACCTTTATCAAGATTGGAGTCTGAATTTTGCACTTTGTTTACCCTCTCGCTTGGAAGAGGATGAGTGGCGAATACACAGCAGCCCCTTTTCCTCTCAACAGGACACCCACAGCTTAAAGACAAGATGTGGAAGGTCAGAATACACATCCTTTCCTATGTTTCTGCATAAGTTCACAGCTTTGGCCTCAAATGAGGAGTCTGAGGATTTACCATTGAAAATAAACAAGAAAAAAGACAGGAAAATAAAACTATATATAGGTTCAACATGAAAGGTGAACATGAGAAAGTGAAGGTTTTTGTTTTGATTTCCTGTCTTTTTCTTCATTATGCTTAACTGTGAAATCATAATTGAATTCTCAATTTTATTATATAATTTTTATACATAGCTGTTCACTGAGTCCTTTGAAATCCGTGGATGAAAGAAAATATCATTCTTCTTTTTAAGAACTATTCATTTGAGATTAAACAGTGCTAAATTCTGAGCCCTGAACAAAAGGTTTAAGCACATTTAAGTCTTGCTGAAATAGAGCAACAGTGCCCAGTACTTTACAGGATCAAACCTATGATTTGGGGTTTTAAATCCCCTAATTCCCTACCCTTTCCTTTCTCTTTTTAAATATACCTTGGAAACTGAGATCCTGCTTCTGTCAGATGAATTGGTTATTTGGAATGGAGTGACCTTCAGTCCTTGTGCAGTGATACATCAAGCAGCAGCCTACACCCAGTGCAAGCTGTACCACCACCTTCTGACAGCAAACAGACTTCATCTTCTAAGCACAGAACTAATGGCACAGAGCTAATCACCTGCATACACCTAAATTTGTAAATTAAAAAGACGGTTTTGCTTGTTTGCTTCAAAACTGGAACAAAATTGTTCTTAAACACAATCTGGTTTGTGGGGCTTTTTAAATGTGTCATACAATTAAGCACTTCCCACCCATAATTTTACCACTGGATCATTTGGGAGATCAGGACATATTTCCAGTACCTCTCACACTTTTTTCTCTCCCTGTAGTTTCTCTTAGTTCACTGACTTTATTCAAGGTTTACAAATAGGAGTAGATATCATCAGAATCAGTGTTCACGAACTTTGAATCAAATTATTTTGTAAGTAATTATACTTTTCAGAATATAGGATTTTTTAATATGCAAAATTATAAAGAGTGCTGTGATTTCATTCTAATAGCCAAAGGAACTTATACAGAAAAACTAAAGCAGCCTGTACTTGTAGAATTGTAATATAATTTTATCTTCTTAAGCAAATGCTTTGCAATTTATGACTGTAGTGTTAATGTAGATATACGTGCTGAAGGGATAAAGCTACCCCATTGTGAGGCATGGAAAACACTGAGCAAAATTAAATTATTTCTACACTGAAATCATAAATGCAAGATGAGGTCAGATGTCTCAGTAGGATGTTCTTTTCTCTAGATCTTTAAGATTAGTTTATCAGATTGGGAGTGGTGGAGAGGCCTAGATAAAAGATAAAAAGATAAAAGCATTCTTTCAAATATTTGTTGCTTATACAGCTTCTAAAAACTGAATTTCATAACTTTTCTAAACAGGCAGCAGGATTGGACTGAGAAATCTCCAGAGCTGCCTTCCAGATTCACCTATTGCGTGATCCTGTGAGTTACATTGATACTTTGTGGCAGTACAGTCTCTCGTGTGTGAGAGCAACAATAAAAGATTACACCATATTTCTGTCTGATGGACATTCTAATTCAAAAAGAGGATATGTAGAAAATAACAATGACTTTAAAATACATAATATTTCCAGCAATAAGCCCTTAACACTCTCCTGCAAGAGGAAAAGAACAGACATGCTCTCCCAACCCTGACACGAGCCAACAGCCACAGGCATGATGGAGAAGAAAGGGAGCATGTTTCCCTGACTTACCCTCCTGCCATCCAGCTCCATTGTCACAGAATCCTGGAATCAATTAGGTTGAAAAAGATCTCTAAATCATTGAGACCAACCTTTGACCAATCAACACCTTGTCAAGTGGACCATGTCACGAAGTGACAATCCAGTCATTTTTGACCACCTCCCGAGACAGTAACTCCACCACATCTTTGGACAGTCCATTCCAACATTTAAAAACCCTTTCCATGAAGAAATTCCTCCTGATGTCTGGGTGTTCCTGTGCTCAGCCTTGCAGACCCTGACCAAAGGGTCACAGAACCGCACACAGATGTACGCTACAACAGCCACAAGCTCAGCAAATCTTTCACACAGTAACACTTTTGACCTCTAACAGGTTTGAGCTTCTGCCACTTCACCAGTCCGCAGTACTTTGTGTTACTGTGCTCCTGAAGAGAAGCCCTGTTCTTCAGGACAGTTTTGTACCAATGTGACCAGTGAAGATCTCTAATATTTTTCATCTGCAGATCCGTGGATAGCAGCTGCAGCATTGCAAGATTCACATCTGCTATCTTCCATTTCAATGCAAGATGCTTTGAAGGTCAGATCATTTTTTTTTTCTACCTAAAATGTAAGTGTGAGCATTAAACTCTACATTTCCAGTTAGGAAATTCAAGGCACGTGTACTTAAAATATTTAAATTAAATATGATCTGGGTACTACCACAAAAAGGTTGCATTTAGCACCATGTAAATTTGGACAAATGAAAATGTTCAACCCTCTGAGATAACAGAGCTCATCTACAAATGCATGCTTTGCAGGCTCAGTGTTCTTGCTGTTATAGTGTTGAAGTATACTCTCTGAATTTATAGCACAAAACATAGCCAGAGTTCAAGGAGTGTCTGGATGACACTTTTAGTGATATGATTTAAGTTTAGACAGTTCTGTGAGTTCTGACAGTTCAAGGTTTTGGATTTGATGATCCTCATGCGTCTCTTTAAACTTGAGATATTCTATTATTCTCAGATTCTTATATTTACATTTAACACTATTAAAGAAGCTAATGGATTTCTGTTTATTATTTTGAATTTTGCTCTACAAGCTCTTGTCTTTGTGCGTAAGCTATCCAAATGGGCAAAGTATCATGCAGTAGTTTTCAGACAAAAAAAAATTAAGACATCCAGAATATTTATTGCTTTAGTCTTTCAGTATTCATCACTTCAGTTGGAAAGCAGGATCTCTATGACACACTCTGCAGTCTTTTTCAGCTGATTTTAAAAGCCCAGGAAATCTAAGTTTTTTATTGTTTGAGCATTAAAGAAATTCAAATACTACCTTTAGTTAAGAAAGGAAAACTTAATATAGATTAGCTTTATTGAAGCAACTTCTGCTTCATTGCTCATACATATGACATTATGGGAAATTATCAGTATGATAAATGCTTTTTGTAGTGCTCATGGTTTCAAATGAAATTAATTTTAGAAGCTGCATCAAATTTCTTTCTTATTACTCCAAATCATGTCACTACGGTACTATAGATGACCCCCTGTGCATTTCTGTGTTTGAACGTGTTTTGGTCTGTTTTCAGTGTAACAGGAAGTCTGGTTTTCCATTATTTAATACTTGGTCTTTTTAGAAATGTACAGCTTCTTTTCCCATATATATCAATTTAGCTTACTGCTGAGGAGAAAGACACTGACATTAAAGAAGTTGGAAATGGATGCAACAACACATAGTGAGATGATTAAAGTTTCTGTAAACAAACAATTTGGAAAGACCAAAAATGCCCCTTTCCCTGGCATGATTATGCCAGGCAGGAAGTTCTATTTAAAGCTCCCTGAACGGCTTTTACAGAATCATAGAATAGTCTGTCTTGGAAGGGACCTTAAAGACCCTCTAATTCTAACCCCTCTGCCATGGGCAGTGATGCCTTCCACTAGATCAGATAGCTGAAGTCAAAGTCACCTCCAACCTGAGGCCTTGAACACTTAGAGGGATGGGGCATCTGCAACATCTCTGGACAACCTATTCCAATGCCTCATTACTCTGACAGGAAAGAATTTCTTCCTAATATCTAGTCTAAATGTATTCTTTTTCAATTGAAAGCCGTTTCCCCTTGTTCTGCCACTACATTAATTATGAATTCAGAGTAGGAGAAAACATTTTAAGTAATTTCTGTCTTAAAGATCGTGGTAAATAACAAAGTTTACATAAACCTTATTTGCTCATGATGTTTCTCATGGAGTTGCCATTTATGACAGGCACACAGAGAAATCAAGATCAGGTAATACAAAAAGTTAGTGGCCCAGACAAGTGACAAAAAAGCATCCCAGTTATTTATCATTTAAAATCTAAGGATAAATACTTGGTATAAGACCATTAAGATCAAGATTGAAAGTGAAGCAGCTTATGCACTATTTCTTTGCATATCTATAAAGAATCAAGAAGGATATGCTATCCAGCTCTGGCTTGACAAAGCGTCATACTCAAGGAACACCCAGTATGAGAAAAGAATTGAATATTCACATTTTCATTCTGATTCAGTAGACATCAGTGTATTTGAAAGAAATTTACTCATGTTACCCCATGGCTGCTGAATGACAACTGAGGAAGAGAATATGGTGAAGCTAAGGAAAGTGCAAGCTGTAAAACAGATAGTTCACAAACACCAGGTACAACATTTTAAGCACAGCTGATCTGTATCCAAACACCTGCACTGGTTCTTTGCTTTGCTATGTGGTGCACCTCTGGAAGACTTGTGTGAGATGATGAAGCAATAGCATTTCAAAAGGGCATGAGGAAGAGCGTGAAGGAAACTTTACTTCCTCTTGATTTTTCCACCTTGTTCCAAAGCTCTGTTAAGCTTCATCAGCAGGTATAGAAAGAATAATTCTTTGGACCTGGTAGGTGCAACAGCAAAACTGGTTTCTAGAGGAGAATTATGTAATTCTCATTTAAATTGTTATCTTACATCACCAGAAGAGAAGGCAGTTGACTGATTCAGTACAGCTGGCATTAGACTCAAAGAATGATATGAAGAAAATATTCCAAGGACATCTACCCTGAAGTGAACCACTGATGCGCTGCAGATAAGAAAGACAAATAAATGAATTGAGACATGAGAGCATTACCTGGGCCAAATCCTCGCCTTACTCCATCTGCTAGCTAATGCTCACAGATAGATATCAATGTTAAGGAATATCTAATAGGGACAGAGTGGGGATAGTGCCATAAAACTGACCTAAGAGTACTCGCCATGGAGGAGGAATGGGAGCGGGAAAGGGATATCCCATCCGTAGCGTATCCTCTAAAACAGAAACGCCAACAAGCCTAATGTGCCCTAGCAAGACCAAAAGGATGAGGGTAATATCGATGACTATGGCTACCAGCCTAGTCTCAGCCGTGCAGTGCAGCAGTGAGATGTGGGGGGGTTATTGTTAGTTCCCACCCACACATCAGTTCTGAAACTCCCACTAGTAAACACAATTCAGGAAGACTGCTCCCCACCAACGTTCATATTACATAAAGGCTTTGATTACATCAAAATGAGAATGGCAACTTTTTCGCCCTGCATCTCAGACTTACAGATTTTCACTGACAGAGTAAAGTTCCTTTGATTTTGTTTTTTTTTTAATTCTTGTTCACATTTCCTGCCACCAAATCACTAAAAGGTCATGGATACACAGAGAATCACTTTCTAGAGCCAGTGCCCTGGGGTACCAGTTCCTCATGAGAAGGCTGGATGTGTGCTTCTGGTTTGCCTTTGCAGAGCTGGTACACTGGTTTGACATTGCCAGTAGGCACATCTTGCAGGGCTGCCTGCAACACCTGCGTCTCCACTGAGCTCTGCCTCCAAGGCATGTACGAGTGTGTCACTCTCTGCACAAAGAGGGAGACGAGGGTGGGCACAAGCAGCTCCAGCTGCAGCACGGAGCAACCCCTAAGGAACATGCCTAAGCACTCGAGTGCCTGTTTGGAGGAGGCAGACACACGCAGTCCAGGCAGTGACCCCTCACAGTTTACTTTTTCTTTTAATGAGCATCATCAAACAGAGACAGGCTTTTTGTTTTAGAGAGATTGCTCTTGCCATCTGAGAAAGGTTAAGGAAAAGAAAGTCAGCGTGCCAGCGGTGTACAAGAGGGGAAGTAAACAGAGAAAAAAAGGGACAGAAGTGAAGAGCCAATGACCTGCCTATTCTTTGTCCTCAGGTAGTTTTTCTTTTGGTTGGTTAGTTTTGGGGTTTTTTTTAGAAGTTCTTCTTAGCATATATGCACATATGCCTGCATCAGCACTTACATATTCCTGCTTGTATCAGGTCACCATTATGGCAGACATTGTACCCATACATGTGAGAACCCATAAAACCCCTGGCCTAAAAGCTTACTGCTGAATGAAGCAGGACAAGAGAGAAAATACATGGATTTAAAGCAATATTATCCCTTCCATTCTCCAGACAAGAACCAAGACCAAACAAATCAAAATCAGGGCAAAGATTACTAGAAAAGAAACACAAAACCTTTTGAATTTCTGAATCTGCATCTCCCCCTCTCATGACCAGAGCAGGGATTGTACACTGGTCACTTTCATAATGCTATTTTTGCTGTTAAGCTATTTTTTTCTACCACACCAAAAAGGGTCATTTTTTTCAGAGGTACATTTGTTCCTCTGTGTAACTACTGGTGCATCTTATAACATAGTCTCCATTAAGAAAAAATGAGTTGCAAATTGTCAGCAGTAACAGACTCTAGAAAGCCTCAGGATGGTTGAATTGAGCGTATTAGCACAAAATAATCAGATGCTTTTCAGTAAAGAATTCCACTACACTGATGCCAAAAAGTGTAATAAGCAATAAAAAGATGTAAAACAAAGATTTAAGTTACACTCAGTCTTTATGTTGGTTCATGAGGATAATTAGGACAATGTAGACCACAAAGAGCAGGCTTGCAATACAGTATGCAACTGAACACTGCCTTTTCTTCCTGTTTTGATACAGTGTCTCTGATGCTCTGCTAGGTGAAGGGAATCCCCTCACTTATTTTATCTGCAGGACTTTGTTTCCTTGATACTGTGCAGTATATTCCATCAAGTATTTGACATCTAGATGTGATGTCTGGAAATCTAAAAACAAGCACAAAAAAATCAGTGGGTCAAGCAAAGATTCACCTGGCCAAATATCCCAATTTTCAGCAGATGTTGGGCAAAAGACCATTGGAATGGCAAAACACAATGATTTTTCTCCTACTACATCCTCGCCACTTTCAGCAATCAATGCTTTAGCATCTTCTCTGAGGGAAGTTTTTTAAAAATATATTGAATAGCCAACAGTTGATCTATGCTATAGGACCATGTTCACTTCAGGTTTTTTTGCTTCTGCAATATTCTGTGAGACTAATACCTCAACTTAGTGATTGCCTGTGTGGAAAAATTTTATTTTTATGATCTCACTGCTTGATCATTTTATTGTGACACAATTTTTACACTATGAGAACCAGTATAGAATAATACCATATTTACCCCTACTCACCACTTACAACTGTACAAACCTCTGTCATAACTCTCCCTCAGGCATACTTTTCCCTAAAATGAAATGTCCAGGAGTTTATTTAATGTCTCTTAATTTCACAGCTCTTTCTATTATACACCTTCTTCATAGTGTCTTCCTAGGCCAGGAGCATTTTGTGATAGTATTTGTTTTGTACCATCAGTTCTCAAGGTGTGATAATGCAATTAAGTTCAAGGAAGCACACAGAATGTAACATGACAATGCATTCATATTCTGTACACAAATTTTTGCAGTTTAAACAGAGCTTTAAGAAGCAGAAAAGATTTTTAGCTAACATTTCCCCTTAAGTGTACAAATATGAGATCAACTTATGTATAAAAGATTTGCAAGCTGTAGATTGAGAAGTCCAAATCTGCTACTCTTCCATATAAAGCTATCAAACTCTTCTGCAGAAGAACATATAAGCTGTTTTTAAAGCTCACATCAGTGGTTCTGATGAACTGGACTCATGCTATAGACTGTCAGGATACACAGATATACACTTCCAGCTAAGAAATCTTACACAGGAATCCAGCAAAATTTAAACTCTTTGAACTCTTCCCTCCTCTGTTTAGCACACACCTCTAAGAAATATCAAAGAACACATCGCAGATGACCTCAGCTTTTGTATGGTAAATAAGGATAACAAGTCCTTAAGAAAGCTTATTCGCAAACAGTATGGAGTATATACAAAACTGAAGCTACACATGCAAACAGGTAGGAAGCCAAAACTGTTCAGACAGTAAATGATAATATACCAAAAAGAGGATGCATCCTAACTGTGTCTTCATAGTATAGATTCTACAGTTAAGGCTTTAAAATTTCACAGTATGAAAAGATATTGGCAGTCATGCACTGGTTACTATTCTAGAAGATCCCCAGGAGATGGTATTTATTTAGGTAGAAAACTATTTCTGAGGATAGCCTCCTGGGAGATTCAGTACATCTCTTCCTGAGCCTCCCGAGGGGACAGCAGTCAGACAACCACACTTCAGCATCCTGCAGTACAACAAAAACAACATAATGCAGGACATTCACTCAAGACAAGCAGACAGCCACTGTCAGTGTCTCATTAGGCTGTCGCAGAAAGTAAAGGCTTCACACAGGGATATTAGTATTCCAGTCACTGAATCTACGGTACATAGAAAAGTTGTCTTTTCCCTTCACTTATTTATATGTATATTACTCCATACCAGAGGGAAACCCTTTCCAAGGCTTGCTTTCACCCAACTTGCAGCGCACAAACCCAGGTCCTGTCTCTAAGCTACAGGCCTGAGGCTATTTAATTTATAGACACTCTAGCCTTAAGTGAAATACACACTATGTCTATTCAGTCAATAAAACCAGCACCAATTATGGCTTTTTCCAGCATAGTATCCATATCCAGTTCACTGGATCTCTGGTATTTAATAAATGCATTTAATATGAACACAGCATCTAATTTAAGTTGCCAAAGTTTCTGATTTCACAGATTAAGTGAAAAGAACTTCAGAAACCTGAATTACTTGTCCAAAAGTTTCACATTCATGATATCAAGTGCCCCAAATTAGATGCCAAAGATTCTCAAAATTACTAGAGAAATAATTTATGAATAGGTATAAATAAATCCCCAAATCTGCATTGTTTAACAAAATGGATTTTTGCATTTCATTTAAGGGTTTCATTGGGTCTTGCTTGAATGAGCATTTCTGCTTATGGCTCTCCTTAAAATCAACCACATTTTCTGGAGAACTGAAATTTTAAAATGAAAAATAAATAAATAAATAAACAAAACAAACCAAGAAAAAAAAAGCCCTTCTTGTTAATTTAGTCAAACTTGTTGGAAACAAACAAGAGGAGCTGGAAGCCACTGTGCAGCAGGAACAACTGGAGCTTGATGATGGTGATGATAATGCTAAGTGGTTTTGGGTAAGAATGAGGGGGAAGGCCAGCAAGGCAGGTGTGATGGTGGGAGTCTGTTATAGACCACCCAAACAGGATGAAAAGGCAGATGAAATATTCTAAGGGTATATGGGAGAAGTCTCACTATCACTATGTGTTGCTCTCCTGGGAGCCTTAGACGTACCAGATGTCTGATGGAAATACAACACAGCAGGGAGGAGAGAGTCTAGGAGGTTCCTGGAAAATGTAGAAGAAAACTCCTTGACAGAGCTGGTGATCGAGCCAGTTGGGGAAAATGCCCAGCTGGACCTGTTGTTTGTGAACAGAGAATGACTGGTGGTTGATGTGATGGCTGGAGGCCGTCTTGGCCATAGCAATCACAAAATTATAGTTTTAGTTCTTGGAGAAGTAAGGAGAGGTGCTAGCAAGACTAACACCTTGAATTCCAGAGGACAGACTTTGGCTTGTTCAGGAGACTGGTTGACAGCATCCCTTGGGACGCAGTCCTGAAGGGTAAAGGAGTTCAGGAGGGCAATCCTAAAGGCAAAGGAGCAAGCCATCCTCATGTACCAAAAAATGAGCTCATGGGGAAGAAGACCTGCCTGACTGTACAGAGCGATTTAGCTGGAACTCAGGGGAAAAAGGAGTTTATGACCTCTGGGAGAAGGGGTAGGCAACTCAGGAGGGCTACAAGTATGTCATGAGGCTATAGAAGGAGAAAATTAGAAGGGCCAAAGCCAAACAACTTAAACACACACATGGAGCCAGACAAAATCCACCCAAAGGTACCGAGGGAGCCAGCAGAAGTGCTATGCCAGCTGCTTTCCATCACTTACCAGCAATCCCGGCTAATCACGGAGGTTCCAGGTGACTGGAGGTTGGCCAATGTGGCATCCATCTACAAGATGGGCCAGAAAGTGCATCTGGGGAAATACCGACCTGTCAGTCTGACCTCAGAGCCAGGGAAGGTCATGGAGCAGATAATCACACAGAACATCCAGAACAACCAAAGGATCAGGCCCAGTCAGCATGGATGAAGGAAAGGCAGGTGCTGTTTGACTGACAAAATATCTTTCTATGATAATGTGGCGTGCTTACTTGATGAAGAAAAGGCTGTGGATGTTGTTTACCTGGACTTCAGTAAACCTTTCAATACTGGTTCCCATAGCATTCTTGCAAAAAATCTGTCTGCTCATGGCTTGGACGGGTACACAGCTCACAGCATAAAAAATGGGCTTCATGGCCAGAGAGCCGAGAGAGTGGTGGTAAGGGAGATACATCCATGGGGCAACCAGTCACTAGCGGTGCTCCCAAGGGCTCAGTACTGGGGTCAGTCCTGTTTAATATCTTTATCAAATCATTATTTGGACAAGGGGATCAAGTTCCCTGTCAGTATGTCCACAGACAATGCCAAGTTGGGTGGGAGTGTTGATCTGCTGGAGGGCAGGGAGGCTCTGCAGAGGGTTCTGGACAGGCTGGATCAATGGGCTGAGGCCAGTGGTGTGAGATTCAACAAGGCCAGGTGCCAGGTCCTGTCCCCGAGCCACAACAACCCCAGACAGTGACACAGGCTGGGGGAAGAGTGGCTGGAAAGTGACCCCATGGAAAAGGAGCTGGGGGTGCTGGTCAACAGCCAACTGGACATGAGCTGACGTGTGCCCAGGTGGCCAAGAAGGCCAGTGGCATCCTGGCCTGTATCAGCAATAGTGTGGTCCAGCAGGACCAGGAGAGTGATCATGCCTCTATACTCGGCACTGGAGGGGCCACAGCTCAAGTGCTAAGTACCATTTTGGGCACCTCACTCCCAGAAAGACATTGAGGTGCTGGAGTGAATCCAGAGAAGTGCAACAGAACTGGTGAAAGGTCTGGAGAACAAATGCTGTGAGGAGTAGCTGAGAGAGCTGGGGCGGTTTAGCCTGGAGAAAAGGAGACTTATGGCTCTCTACAACTACATGAAAGGAGGTTGTAGCCATGGGGGGGTCAGTCTTTTCTTCCAGGTAACAAATGACAGGACAAGAGGAAATGTCCTCAGGTTGTACAGAGGAACAATTTCTTCACAGAAAGGGTTGTCAAGCATTGGAACAGGCTGCCCAGGGAAATGGTTGAGTATTTAAAAGAAATATAGATGTAGCACTTAGGGACATGGCTTAGTGGTGGACTTGGCAGTGCTGGGTTAGTGTTGGACTCAATGATCTTTTCCAACAAATTCTATGATTCTATACCTGCGAGCTTGAGAAAGGGTTGGGCTTCTTGCAGTGAACAGTATTCCTGAGATAGTAGTGAACATAGCGAGTGGTAATGAACTTCCATTTGACTCCTCATCCTCTTCTTGCAGAGGAAGGAAGCCAGAGGATGGAAATTTGCCCCATTTTACCCAGGGGAAAAAGGATAATAAGGTGTGTTTTCCTAGTCCAAATATTCTTTTTTCCCTCCAAACCCATTACTTGCAGAAACAAAAATGAAACTGTGAAGGTGTTCACAATACTGCTGACCTAGGCACAGGGAATAAAGCTTTGAAGAGATGAATCACAGCTCTGGCGAAAGAACAACTAGGAATTCAAACATCTGGAGAAAATGCCATGCTGGCTCCACCCTTTCTGCCATATAATTCCATTTAAACACTATATTTTAGAGCTAAGAAGAAAAATGTTCCCATTAGTTTTGCTACGTTGAGACCCTGTAAGTAATGCCCCATTAGCCTCACATAGCTTACATCTGCTTTTACTTAAATATGAAAAACATAATAGCCCATGCTCATGATATATCTTGTATCTTTTCTGTCCCTCACACTAATCATTTTTAAGCATTCATTCCTCTCACGTATGGGATGTTCAGGAGGAAAGCCAGACAGTCATAGTATTTTGCCTGTTGTCCAGCACTTTAGGAACAACTTCGGGTTGTACAGAAGCTACAGTCATCACAAAATCTGTATGTGGACCTAGCAGCAGAACAGTTTCTGGGGACTATTAAGAGAGAGATGATGATGATAGCACTAATAACAGTAGCAACAGTAACAACCATTATAATTATCTGTAGTTTTCAACTAGATGAAAACAGATAAAATAATTTTTCATCCAGGAGCTATGAGGTGGTGAATGGACGCTGATGAGCAGGATAGACAAATGGCTGGAGAATGCACTCTTTTCCTCACTTCTCCCAGCTACTCTGGCTGTATCTGTTTTGTTCTAACCAGCTTCACTGAAAAGACTTCTTTGTAGTCCTGACAGCAACTTCACACCACCCATCCCCTGAACCCCTAGAAAGGGCAAAGCAGCTCTGCCACCTGCTCTCTCAGGGGAACACCTTTTGGGATGCTGGTTCCACACTCCTGCAGAAAGACACCTCCTAGCACTGTCTTGAACAAATCTGCTCTTTTGCCTTTCACACAAAGGACTTGCCTTATTCTCCAACTGCCCAATGAAGAAAGCAAGGATATTCTTAACAGAACTAATTTCACTGGTCTTTCTTAAGAAATGCACTGCCCTCTTCACGAGGCATTTCCTCTTTAAACTGAAGATGCAGAGAAATGAAATATTTCCACAAAGGGCAATGAATGAGAACTATCTTGGGCATGACTTATGTACACAGTAGACTTTTACACGCAGGTTTATGGAAACTCTTAGTCAATCATTTACACTGAGTTGTTCTGCTATCACACTAACAATTTCCTCTCCTATTAAAGAGGTGTACTCATACCAAGCACTCTGACTAGTAAGAGGCAGGTCTTCATACCTTCATAAGTATTAAGGTTGACAGATGCGTCCATCAGATTTTTTCCCATTATAATAAATAGTCTGAAAAAAGAGACAGACTTTGTAGATTTTCCTTTACCTTAGCTACCAGCCATAAGCTACTGGCTTCACACACAGAACTAACAGAAGTCACTACACTGTCACAGCCCTCATCCTTCAGCGACTGAGAAAAACTATGCACAAGGTAAGAGACAGTGCTAGGCTAAGAACTGGGGGAGTACAGCAGTCACAATAGAGTCAGAACACAATATTTCCCTTCAAGACCCAATACTCACACAACATACAATAAATATTGCCACTAAGATGTATCCCAGTCCAACAAAGCACCTAATACAGTTAAGCACACATCAGGAAAGTTTTACAAATGCTCTGAATCAGGCCTTGTTTGTATCCTTTGCAGCTGCTCTTGTGACACTGCCTGTGATACCACCTTCTTTCAAAGAAAAGCAAAAAAACAAAAGTATCTCCACTTGTCAGACACCACACAGGGAGTACCATTACATGAGATCTGAGGAGTCTGACACTTCTGAGACTCACAGGCTGCTGTTCCATTACTTGTTAGGCCATGACAAAAAGGATGTAAAAACATTTTGCTGAGTAGGAACAGACAGTCATGTTTAACTCTAACCATTAGCTAGGTCTCAAAGGGATCTTCTCATGCCCCAGCTTGAACCCCTACAAACTCTAGGTAAGGAACTGCAATTTACCCATTTTGTTTGGTTTCGGGTTTTGTGTTTGTTTTGACCGATAAGAAGTATTTGTCACCCGATGGGGAAGTCACTGGAAAAAAGTCCTTAATGTTATTTTTTATCCCTTTTGTCCCACTGAGTACATTCCTGTTCTTGTGATGAATAACTAGGCCTAAAGGAAATGCAGTAAAATCTAGTTGCCACTTGCTGTTAGAAATTTACATGGTATCATACTAAGGTCATTTAAAAGAAGGTTTGAAGACTGATTTATTTTCAAGAAATAAAAATAATCCACAAAGGCATATAGAATTCAATAATGCCATAAGAAGCCACTAATTGTAGAACAATTTCATTAAAACATTGTTTGCTTCAAGGTTAACCACTAAGAAATATATTCTATCCAGTGAATTACGTTTTAATATACTTACTTGTGTGAATATAGCTGGCAATCTTCTAAGTGACTTTTCAGTTGTGAGTTTTACATTTCAACCCTTCCCTACTTCAGTTAAATAAGACTTAATTAAAAACAACTCTAATGGGTTAAAAATTCAGATAATTTAAATGATATACCTCACAAAGCAAACTATGTTTAATAAGAAGCATTTTCTTTTGGATGAAACATTTTTAATACTTGCAGAAATAATGGATGTTGGTGGAATTTTGATATTAGTAGACCTCTAGTGGCTATTACAGTAATTGATGGTTACATTATGTTTTTAAAATACAAATATGCTCTTCAGAAAACAAAACAGGAGAAAATCCACAGAAGAAAAACTGCAGTGAATTGTTATTAGAGTTATTAACCCATACTAAACACCTGCATAATTTCACAACTCTTATACAGTGAGTAGATAGAGACCTGGCTCTCACTGATTTTAAAAAAATTACACAGCTAAATACCTTTGCAAATTTAGTCATCAAAACCCAAATCTGAATCAGCAGTGGATGTCTTAAAATTTTCTGAGATTAATACATAAATATTTGCCAAACATTCTGAGGGACCTATTCAGAAATGAAGTCTTAAAAGGGACAGGAAAGTATTTCATGGCTCCCCAGCCAGGGCATCACTCCTCCCTCTGCCCACACATCCTGCCTGGAGAGATCTCAGACCTGCAAGTCAGAACTGGTCTGCAGAAGGCTTGAGACCATCCCCAGTCTGGGATGGGGGAGCTGTGGGACAGGAGGACATTGTCACATGGTGTAGCTAGCCATGACTCCAGGCAAGTCATACATAGAGCCAGACACTGTCAGTATTTAGTAAAATATCCTTTTTAATGATTTTTCATTCATTTTGGCTAAACTGTCATATTGCAATGCCTATCAGCAAGTGTAAAATAGATAGGATCCCCTGCGGTGATTTAGTAAAGGAACCAGTAAAGGGCAAGCCTCAATGACCTTTGAAAAATCAGTCTACATTAGCTTAATACAATCTCAAAGATATGGATTTGATGCCTGAATAAGGAACATTCAGCTGTAAAGCTGAAGCTTTTGCTCATTTAATTTGCTTATTTAAAGTTTTTGCCATGATATTATGTTCCCCTACATTATCTGAAACGCAGTTCAGGAGCTTGGGTATAGATTTACAGTTTTTATCTTTCCCACATTTCTCAATATGAAGGAATCAGATTTTCCACAAAATCCAGAAAGGCAAGGAGGACAATCTGTATGAATATGTCTGAATATTAGCCATCCTATCCCTTCCTGCCCATGTGACTAGTTAAAAGGCTTTTGTGATATTTAGGCCTAATAAACACTTAATGGCTTTTATAGATGGTATTAACTATCTTTTTCTTCAGGGAATCAAGGGGGTTTATCTCCTAAGAAGAAACACTTAGACTCATACAGTATTAGTAAGAAAGCAGTATGAAAATCAAATTCTCATTGCCTGAGGGCCTCTCACTTGCCCATTTAAGAGACTTTACTTAGTTTTCTCATACTATTTCTTTCAGATATACTTTAGATTCAGAGTAGCTGTCTCCCTCACATAGCAGTACACCTTCACACTACATGCAAAAAACTCTAAGTCAAAATTCTTCAACAGATTTCTGTGTGGTCTCCTTCATATGCTGGTGAAAAAATGATAAATCATATGTACAATCTGAAAAGTCAATTCTTATTTAAAAGGCAATCATGTCCAACTGTGCATGAAATCTATTGCCTTCTGATGGACCTTTGTGTCAAGGTGACTCGCAACTTAAAATGGTCACTAAAACATGATTTTGCACCACGTGTGTAGGTTTAGAACATAAACAGTATCTAGAAAATATCTTCTATCCATAACTTCACACATATTTGTGTACACTAAGACAAGAAATGCAACACTGTCAAAAAGGTAAACCTTTAACATGCAATAGGGTTTTCTAAAAGAATGGAAAACCTACTTAACCAAAGGTAGATTATTTGAATGAAAGAAACAAACACTGTGGAAATGAGTCCAAAGAGATATGAATACACATGGGAAAATGCAGTGATGTAAAATATGTGTGCCAGTGCAAAAATCTCTCCTCTCAAGGAATATCTTTCAGCACATACTCATTGAAGCTATTCTTGACTGATTATCATAGGCTGGGCAGTTCAAAAAGAATGAGTTTAAAACATTTGCAGATATGCATTCATATTTTCAAAGAGGTCAGCAGACAACCTCTTGGCAGTTTATGTCCAGTAGTTGTCTAGTCAGATAGGATGATTGCTTTTCATTTTCAAATCAACTCTTTTCCTAAGGATGTTGCCAAACTTCTTAATGATAAGTTTAGCTGAGCAACCTGTGCACTGTTTATTATTCTTTAATCTCTATTAAAACTGTATGTTCCTTTCTCCTCCAAACCCAGGAGATATATCATGCATAAATGAGAGGTTCTTACAGCTCAGAGGATTCTTGACACACCCTGCCAAGACAAACATTGAATCAATCATTTAATCAGCTAAAATTTTTATTCTTACCCTGCTCCTCCCAAGTTTTCTCAGAGCCAGAAGCTGAGGAGAGCCAGCCTTCCTGTACAACTTTCAGCTCTTCCTGTATGCTCCTGGTTACAGTCTCTTTGGAAAAAGAGCAGTGAGAGCCCACACAACAGGGAACAGCTTCATTCGACTGTGCAACTAAGCACACAGGTGCCTCTGCCTCAGTGTGAAGTCAATAAGAAGTGGCAAACTCAATGGAAAGGGATAAAGTTTGAGCCCACTTCCACACGTGTTTGAATTAGTTCTGAAATGGAACAAGGGTCAGAGTATCAGCAGCTCCCATGTGAGAGATAATAATGCAAGGCTGTGTGTTGGAGGCATTTTCTGCACTCAGCTGATCCTGGGGGGACTCCAGCCCAAGGCAGACCCTGCAGCAAACTGAAAATTTGGAATCGGAGTAACTGGTGAAACCATCCAATATTATCTCTGCTGCTAAAGTCCTCTCCATGTTCCAGGGTTCGTCAGTACTTCTCAACTCATTTAAAACTCATTTTGACTAGAGAGGTGAATGTGCAATCCATAAGGCCTCAACACTGGCTAATAAGGACTTAGAACCAGGGTTCAAGCTTAAACCACTTTTTTTTAAGCAAAGACTTCAAAAAGGTTCATTGATTACCATATTTATAGCAAAGAACAAAGGAACTTACTGGCTTTTTGTGCATCTACCAAAGCTTGCCTGCACCAGATCCATATAGGTACGAGGTATAGGAAAAATACAGGTATGAGGAGAAACCCAAAAGCACTGCCTCAGCCCTTGAAACCTTGAAAACATTAGCAACTCACAGCTTTCCTGTGGCTTTTTATGTAATCATGTCATGCAGTCAGCTCTTACCAGAGAGGAAGCTTCTAGCCTATCCTTCCTGCACAAATGTGTCACCAAAAGTGCCTGTCACACTTCAGGCTGAGCTGTAGCAGGCAGGAAAAAAGGCTCCTACTTCAGATACCTTTGGCCAATCCATATGTTCTACTCATCCTTATATTTGGCATGTTTAGGGAATCTAATTTGGAGTAGTAAAGACTATCTCACAAGATGTAGGTGGATCTTAAAATATCCTCCAGATTTCTGGCTTAGTGTAAAAGCTGTTTCTCTTTAATATCAAAGGAGTGGATTTTTTGAAAGAAAAAACAATATTATAAATATATTCAGTGCTGAATCAGTGTGAACATCCAGGGGGAAAAAAAAATACAAACAAATACAAACAATTTTCAGTGTTCCATCCTTTCCTTCCAAAAACTGATCACATTTCATTAAGGTGTAGTTCAGATTTAAGGTGGAATTTTTTCCACTAATTCTACAACTTACTCCCAACAGAGCTTGTAGTTGCCAAAAATACTCCATCATCTCTCTTCACTCTCATGAAAGGAATATGACAGTAATGTCCTCCCTGTTCTTTACCCATTCACCAGAGTTCCAGGAATACATTCCTTACAGCCATCAATAAATTCCAGCATCACCAAATTGGAAACTCAATTTATTAAACCACATGGTTTGGACTTTTCTGTTTTCTTTGTTTCAGAGAGTGCAAGGTATGTTCTGGCCTTCAGCCATACCTCTTCTTCAGTCATGATGCAACTTCTGATACCTACAGCTTCTAAATAATATATATATTGCTGTGATGCAAACCAACAGACATTCTTCATCTGTCCAAGTCCCTTTTTCTGACAGAAGACCCATCTTGTCTTGCCCCATTTTCCCAGCTCCACTAGCCTTCTAATGTATCTAGGGAGATGGGAGAGTAACCTCCCTGAGCTTAGCTATCTCTGCTAATAGCTCTAAACCTTCAGGATTAATGATGCTCTGAGTCACTGGAAAAGCTGTCACACTTGTTGTATGGATGAGTACATTTAACAAAGACAGTAATATTCCTCCAAATGCTCCCAATTAAAAAGGCTTCCTTTAGTACTACTACTTTGAAAAATAAAACTACTGAATCAGACCTTCAGCTTAAATGCATAGGCAAAAACTCTCAGATTGCTTTGAAAAGATACTCTACATGCAGAGGGTGGGTGGAAGAGGTGACAGCATCTCTTCTGGAACACAGGCAATATAATAAGGCACACCACTTATGCCATGCTACTGACTTGCTGGTATTCCAAAACAGATTTTGTTATACTGAAATCACACAGGTGTTTACCACAAACATTTATGTGGTTTCTTCACCATTTGAAGATGAAAATGGATAGCGGGTGGACATCAATAGGTTTGCTTTATTTCCACTGCACTTTGGACTGATATATTGTGCTAATAATTAATAAAGTTAAGATCATATTTTTCATGCTTACAGGGATGCACTGACAACTATCAGCTATCACAGAAACCAGTATTTTAAACAGAAAATAATACCTCTTTTTAAAAAATGTCAGGACCTCATTTGCTATAAACCAGTGTAGGCCCACCCAGAGTATGATGCAAGATATCCAAATTTGCCTGCACTGATGTTTTCCTTTTACACACTGGCAAGTAATACTCTTTTAAACAGCTTCTTCAGGGCGTAACTGGAAGAGAAGTAGCAAAACTTCACCAAGAGCAGTGGTTTAAAAGGCACCAATGGCAGAAGAGTTCTCCCTCTCCTGCCACCCCTCTGCAGGAGTCAGAGGTCTAATTACCACTTAGGCCCCTGCCAAGGCCATCACTGCCAACTCTCTTCCTGTCCATCAGACAATTCTTTGGAAAACTGCTTTTCCTTCCTGCTAAAACTGACTTTCTCATCTCATACTCAGAATCCAAGCCAGAAACAAGCATGAAGATAGGTTACCTTTCCATTTGCTCTACATTGGTCCATTCTCCTCAAAGGACAAGCCTTTCAAACACAGCACCCTTTCCTTTACTACCATTCTCCTCTCCCATGACATAGTTTCAGCTGGCAAATAAGCAAAGATGAAATATTGAGGAGAAGTATTCCAGATTTCCATAGACTGAAAACTAAGGATTATTACAAAAACTGTTTCTCTCCTGCTAAAATTCACACCTTAGAGACAAAAAAACCTCAGCATTCTTCCCCAATAACTACATGAACTTGTGAAAAAAATTGTTCCTTATCACCTGACACCAGTGCACAAAGTGCTTTTTACTCCAGAATTCATTTCCTTCTCAAACTGTCTTGATGTTTAAATGATAGCAGTGGAAAAAATCCTTTTAGCAACAAAGGCAGACAAATGAAAGGTGGTAGGAGGAAGGAAACACCTCCTGATCATATTCCAGTAACAAGAATATCCAGCTTTAAATTATTCAACCCACTCTTCAGTTTTGGGACCTTTCATGATGCTGCTACCTTATTGGCTTCCCAGACAGGCATGGCAGGAAAAAAAATTTTCCACCTGAAATGATCCAGAAATCTCCTTTCTTTTTTGACAGAGGTCTTATAAGCTCAAGTGTATGTGTTCTATCCTTGATTAATGCAGTCAGAGAAATAAAGGGTGGTTTGGGTTGGAAGAGACATTGGACCAGTCTAGTTTTTCAACCCCCCTGCATAAGCAGGAACACCTTCAACTAGATGAGGTTGCTCAAAGCTCCATCCAACCTGTCCCTGAACATTTCCAGGGATGGGACATTCACAATTTCTCTGGACAACATATTCCAGTGCTTCACTGCCTTCATCATTAAAAAAAAGTCTTCCTTATGTCCACTCTAAAACCTATTTAAACCTCCAGTTTAAAACAATTATCCCTTCTCCTGTCACTGTAAGCCTTGGGAAAAAAGTCTCACACTCTCTTTCCTATATGCCACCTTTAAATATTGACAGGCTCCATTAAGATCTTTCCAGAGGCTTTTCTTGTCCAGGATGAACAACCCCAACTCTCTCAGCTTGTCCTCACTGAAGAGTTGTTCTATCCCTCTGACAATCCTTGCGGCCCTCTCTGGAGCAATTCTAACAAGTACTCATCTTTCTTGTACTGAGGGTCCCAGAGCTGCATACAGCACTCCAGGGGGATTGTCACACAAGTCTCCACTCAGCGCCTGACCTGCCCTACAAAGCACCACTGCAAATGGCTCTGAGAGGAAGCCCCTAAGATTCCCCTGTCCTGTAACAGAAGAACACTTTGAAGGATGGACAGAGCTTCACTATGGATTCATACTTATTTTTGAATGAATATGTGTATATACACACATACACATACATATATGTATGGAACTTACTAATACAAGAGACAGCCATCCAAATTTATTTTTGTTGTTACATCCCTGGAGGAAGAATGTGCTGTTGAACTGTTTTAGCTACTGCTGTCCCTCAGATAGAACCTGTAATATTCTGATAGGAGCTACAGATACTGACATCTGCTGTTTCTCACTGCTGCCTCTGATGAATAGATAAAAACAAGCTGGTATATATGGCACTCACCTTGTGATACATTTGAAACACATTCAAACAAAACCTTTTCCATGGACACCAAAACAAGAAAGCAAGACATGCCACCACAAGAAACAAGAAAGTGTTTTTCAAGTACATAAACAATAAGCAGAAACAAAAGGCAAATACTGGCCCTTTGTTAAACAGGAAAGGTCAATTAGTCACCGATGATGCTGCAATGAGTGAGGTTCTCAAGACTTTCCTCACCTCTGTCTTTACCTGCACTATTGGGCCTGGCCTTGGGAACAAAAACCCAGGCTGATGCAAACACAGTCCCGCTGACTGTAGAGGAAGATTTAGCGTGGAAACTCTTACAGGAGATACTATTAAGTATCCACCCAAGGGTCTTGTTAGGAGGCCTGGCTCACATTGTTGCAAGGCCACTCTCCATAATCTTTGAGAAGCCTTGGAGATCCAGGCACATCCCAGGAGACTGGCAGAAGACTAATTCCAGTCCCACCTACAAGGTCTTGAGGGAGGATTCAGGAAGTTATAGGCTCATCAGTCTTACTTCAGTCCCTGGGAATGTTATGGAACAAAGCTTCCTAAGGGCTATCTTAAGTCAGATGAAGCACATGACTGGGGAAAGCCAGTACAGATTCACCAAGGACACGTCGTGCTTGACAAACTTGATCACCTTCTACAACAAAGCAACCTGTTCACTTGATGTGGGGTGAGGTGGGCACTGTCTACCTGGATTTCACCAAGGCTTTTGGCATGTTTACCCACAGCTTCCTTCTGGAGAGAATGATGCGGGATGATCCAGACGTGGTCTGTGCGGTGGGTGGGAATCTGGCTGACAGGCTGCACCCAGAGGGTGGTGGTGAACAGCTCCTTTTCAAACTGGAACCTGCCAGATGTGGGGTCCCACAAGGATCTGTGTGGGGCCCAGCACTGTTTAATACCACAAATTATTTGGAAGATGGGATCAAGTGCACACTGACAAAGTTTGCCAATACCAAACTGAGTAGGAAAGTGGGCATTTCAGAAGGGAGAGCCAGACTGCAGGAAGACCTGGATAGGTTAGAAGAGTGAGCTAACAAGAACCTTACAAAGTTGAACAAAGACAAGTGTAAGGTCTTGCACCTGGGAAAATATAATCCAGGAATGCAACAGAGTATGAGATCAACCCAGGGAGTAGAGATCAGTTCTGTAGAAAAGGACCTGGGAGTTCTGGCAGACAACAGGCTCAGTATGAGTGAGCACTGTGCTGCTGCAGCAAAGAAAGCCAACAGGATGCTGGGCCATGTCAACAAGAGCATCACCAGCAGAGATGCAGTCTCAGTGCCTGTCAGAGCACACCAGGAATACTGTGTGCAATTTTGGTTCCTGCTATACAAACAAAGGTATGGAAAGGCTGGAGAAGGTGCAGAGAAGGGTCACAAAGATGATCAAACGACTGGGAAGCCTGCTGTGTGAGGAAAGGCTGAAAGAACTGTGTTAGTCCAGTTTTGAGGAAAGAAGTTTCAGGCAGACCTCGTTGCCATATTCCAGTATTTAAAAGGTGGCTACAAAGATGATAAGGACTCTTTTTTACAAGGAGTCACATGGAAAAGATGAGGGGTAATGGATGCAATCTACCTCTGGTGAGATTCTGATTAGATACAGGAGGAAACATTTTCACAATGAGCACAGCCAGCTATTGCAATAACTAAGATGCAGCTGGACAGGGTGCTGGACCATGTTGTATGGACCATGCTTTTGCCAAGAAAGGTTAGAACAGATGATTCTTGAGGTCCCCTTCCAACTTGACATTCTGTGACTTCACAATTCCCTAAGCTCTGCTTTATTGCCTCAGAGATTCACAAGTATTGGAATGTATACTGCTTTGGTTGGGTTTAGCCTTCACAAAATTGCCTCTTTAGAAATTTGGTCCTATGGTATTTCTGAGGTCTCAGAGACCATCTCTAATTAGAGCACAGGAAAATGCATGCTTAAAAACAGATTCTCATGCCATCAAGCTCTACCTCTCTCCAGTGATCTGTTCACTTTGTTTAAAAATAGACATCTATATAAGGACATCTATACATGTATATTTGTGATAAAAGAAATATAGATTTATAAATATGGGTATAAAATGTACCAATACAAAATCGATTCATAGTAATAGATATGCTTGTGTAAACTTGAATTAGATTTATATTTGTGTCATATTGTGTAACAAAATATAAAACTGGGCCAACATAAAACTCAAAGCGAACTTTACTAAATGCTGCTGGAAAAACAACCTCTGCAAGTTCAATCTCAGCTACTCCCTACACAGCCTTTCTAATCCTCTACCCTCTGGATTTTTCCTCAGAACTGATTTCTGTTCACATCTGTGTGTACAGACAAGGAGAAGCAAATGGAAAGGCATCCACCACATACTCACATAGGAAAGTAGAATAAGTAAAATTTTCCTGCCTTGAAGGGTGCTGAAGGGAGATAGTTTTTGCTCTGAGCAGGAATAATGGAGGAGTCCAGGGAGCAGTTCCTCCTCATTTTTTTCATTCAGGTTCGAAGTGTAGCTAATTGCAGTATTCCCAAGAAGTAGTCAGACAGCATGGGAGACTAGATTTCTTCCTGACCCACAAGACAGAAATATCTTTAAAGAAACTCCTTATTATTAAGAGAAATTCATTCAGCAAGGCAGAAAGAGTTCAAAAACCAAATGGTTATTTCTCTTCTATCTGCCTACACATTGAAAGAACCACAGACACTGGTACTGCTAGCATCTGCTCTCCCCTCGTATGTGTGTACTGGATGATCAGTTAGGCCTGGGATCTTTCTGGCCAGCCTGCTCACTCCTAGGCATTAGCCAGATCACAAGTAACACAGGGTCCTACAGCATATTTCAGCTAAGATGCAAAGGGCCGACTGGGGTGGCCTCACCTTGAAACTGGGACATGTCAGATTTGGGATATTCCTGTTGTCCTTCTCCCCAAAACCATATTGCAGAATTCTTTTCTACTCACAGAGGCTTACATCAAGCATCTACAATAAACAGCAGATGCACTAGAAGGCCACAAAGCAAGCCTAAAGAAAAAAAAAGAAACAGCCATAAACTCAACAGAACTGCCACACAGACTATTCACCTGCATCTGGGACAGGGCAACCTGGTTGTGTGTACAGACTGGGGAATGAGAGGCTGGAAAGCAGTGCCACAGAAAGGGACATAGGGGTCCTGATCACTGGGAAGTTGAACATGAGCCAGCAGTGCTCTGGCAGCCAGGAGGGCCAACCCCACAAGGGGGCATCACGGACAACATCGGGCAAGGGAAGGGATTTTCCCACTCTGCTCTGCACTGGGGTGGCCTCACCTTGAATATTGTGTGTAGTTTGGGGCACCACAATATAAAAAAGTCTTTAAACTATTAAATCACATTCAAAGGAGGGCCACAAGGATGGTGAAGGGCCTTGAGGGGAAGCCTTATGAGGAGTGGCTGAGGTCGCTTGGTCTGTTCAGCCTGGAGAAGAGGAGACTGAGGGGAGACCTCATTGCAGTCTGAAATTTCCTTGTGAGGGAAAGCAGAGGGACAGGTATCGATCTCTTCTCCCTTGTGACCAGTGACAGGACTCAAGGCGTGAAGCTGAGTCGGATTGGTTTAATTTGTATATCTGGAAAAGGTTCTTTACCAAGAGGGTGTTTGGGCACTGGAACAGGCTGCCCAGAGAAGTGGTCACAGCACCAAGCCTGACAGAGTTAGAGAAGCATTTGGACAATGTTTTCAGACACATGATGTGGCCCTTNGAATGAGAGGCTGGAAAGCAGTGCCACAGAAAGGGACATAGGGGTCCTGATCACTGGGAAGTTGAACATGAGCCAGCAGTGCTCTGGCAGCCAGGAGGGCCAACCCCACAAGGGGGCATCACGGACAACATCGGGCAAGGGAAGGGATTTTCCCACTCTGCTCTGCACTGGGGTGGCCTCACCTTGAATATTGTGTGTAGTTTGGGGCACCACAATATAAAAAAGTCTTTAAACTATTAAATCACATTCAAAGGAGGGCCACAAGGATGGTGAAGGGCCTTGAGGGGAAGCCTTATGAGGAGTGGCTGAGGTCGCTTGGTCTGTTCAGCCTGGAGAAGAGGAGACTGAGGGGAGACCTCATTGCAGTCTGAAATTTCCTTGTGAGGGAAAGCAGAGGGACAGGTATCGATCTCTTCTCCCTTGTGACCAGTGACAGGACTCAAGGCGTGAAGCTGAGTCGGATTGGTTTAATTTGTATATCTGGAAAAGGTTCTTTACCAAGAGGGTGTTTGGGCACTGGAACAGGCTGCCCAGAGAAGTGGTCACAGCACCAAGCCTGACAGAGTTAGAGAAGCATTTGGACAATGTTTTCAGACACATGATGTGGCCCTTGAGATGTCCTGTGCAGGGCCAGGAGTTGGACTCTATGATTCTGATGGGTCCCTTCCAACTCAGCTTATTCTATAATTCTATGATTCTATGATTCTTTGAGTCCGTGATTCTATGATTCTATAATTCTATGATTCTATGCACTGGACTACTCTAAACCAGGCATTACACTGGAAGGGGTTTTAAGAAACAGAAGGGACAAATGGGCTACCACTACACACCCAAGTAAATTATCCATGTAGTAGAAGTTCTTCTCAAAAAACCCTGTTCTTCTGTGTGGCCATGATAGCGTCAGAGCTGCATGTAAAAGGCTAGAAGCATATACAATTTCCTAGGTGGTGAAAAATTGTTTCTCAAAAAGTAATAGTTTTACCATGTCTACCATTTCCTTTGAAAAGCTGCATCTAAGAAAGCTTCTGTTGAAATCAACACTTTACCATGCCAATGGAGATGATTAAGTTCAAGGATCACCATGGAACACTCTTTCTTAAATTATTATTAAGAACTTGGCCAGGGTGCTGTTTCACTCTTTGAAATCTACCTGTGCCATTTGCCTTTAAATGCTGTCACCACCATTTCTTCAACTTCTAGAGCAAGCAATTGTTTTAGGCCCCATTTTTTTCCAGGGGGTGACTGTAAGCACACTGCTGAATAGATGGTTCAGAGAAGAGAAAAATATTTGTCCTTGCAAAGAGGCTTTACAACATTCACTCCTTTAATTAAAGTAGGACATATTTGCAGAAGATATAATAATATGTACAACTGCAAGTCTATGACTGCAGTCTAACCGGGATTATAGCCTGCTCCAGGAATCTGAGATGAACAGTTCCTAGAGAGCACATATAACTAGTACAGAACTGCAGAAATGTAGCAGAAAGAAGAAAGGAAGACACAGGAACGGACAGAGCTTGGCTAGCTTGCTGAATTAAAGCTTATCATCACTGCATAAATTGCACTGAAGGTTTAATTAAAGAGAAAGTAGCAATTTCAATGCCCACATTAACTACTTCAGAATTTGTTCAGCTACAGAGTAGCTATTATGAAAACATGCAGGGTGAAACTTTGTCTCCACTGGAGTTCATAGAATTCTCATTATTTATTTCAGTAAGATTTTCATTGTATCTATGTATTTTGGAGATGATCATGTTGGATAAAATATCTAAAAACCAAGTCACTAAAATTCAAAGTTCTTTTAAACATCTGATACAAATACAATCCTTATTGTTACCTCAGAGGGATATCTTTTAAAAGACAGAGGGATATCTTTTTTAACTCTTTTACCAATTGTTTTTAAACAGACAGAAATCCTAGAAGATGTATGCAGACCTGTAAACTATCCAAAGACTATTACTAAGAATTATAGCTTCTTTATACACATGCAAGGAGACTTTTTAAAAACTGATTTGAAAGCACTGGTTGCTTCCATTTACTTTCTGGCTCTCTAGATCACAGCGCTGCTCTCACTGTTTGTACCACCTCCTTTTGAAGAGGGCTTATTTCTTCCACTCCAAGTAATTCACATTAAGAGTTCCCACATCATGTAGTTCTGTCTTTCCATTCTCTCTTTGACAGCTTGCAGCATCAGCTCCCCTCAGAATAACCATTCACAAGACACTTAAATAGTGTGACATAACAAACTCACTGTATGTCTTTTCCAGTTAAGTCATTAAAATTTTATTGTACTTCAGTTTTTGGCTCTTCTTGGAACAGTAACTTTGTGTAACTGAAATGTCATCTCTCTATTCTGTTCTTGCAGAGGAAAAAAAAAAAAATATTCCCAGTTTGCATCTCCTAATTTCTTTTCCTATCAAACTAGTAATAGCAATTTTCACTTTTAAGATTAGTCTGTTGATATCATGGCTTGATTATAGTTTATCAAAGCAAAAAATCAAATTTTCTAATCAATTATTGCACCAAAGTATCTATTGCTATTGCCCTATTTAAAAGCTGCTAGTGAATCACATGCTTTTTTTTCTGGTTTATGGTCTTGTTTGCATCTCTTTGCCAATATCTACGCTTACTCGAAATTCAAATTTCAGAGTACAAAAAGCTAATCATAGAGGTTTGAACTCCACCTTCCAGTCAGAAGGAATTATTAATTTTACAAAATTTTAACAGCTCATAGCAGGGATCTTGGATGGTTTTTAACAAGGATCACTCTGCCTTCTACTTAGGGAGCTCTACCCAGTAAAGCACACGGGATATCAGAACAGCTGGAATTCAGTAGAAGCAGTCATTTGTCCTCCAGCGATGCGTTAATCTGACTCCTTGATTTATGTCACAAGAAAGGAAGCTTGTAAAACACTGAAGTTAAACTGAAGCGCTGAGGAAACACTTTAAACACAAAGATGGAAGAACTATCCCCATCAGCAGGAACCTCTGCAGTACAGACTGATCTCAAGGCAGTCATTCTGCTGGAAAGCCACATTCTGGCTGCAAGGCCAGTGTCCTGATAAAAGGGGAGAAAACCTTCTTGGAGCTGACTTAAGGCATCAATTTCTCTTCCGTTCTGTGTACTTAAGTCTGAAAGTTGTACATTACATAAATTTAGCTTTTATCTTAATTTATTCTATTAGTAATGCCAACGCTTACAGCTGAGGTTCTGAACTGGTTTCTCAGCATCACACATAGTAGAGCCAACAAAGGCAATTAAATAGTGTGCTCCTCCACATCTTTTCCCAGAGTCGGTCTGAGTAGCTTCTGAAGTCTGTCAGTCTGTCTGTCAGTCTGGAAGGCTGGTCCTGCAGTGGTCAGAAATGGTCAGTGTCCACCTGGCATGCAGCAGTGGAGAGACTGCCTGAACCTCACACACCTCCCAGCAGGCAATGTTAACCAGTCACCAAGTGCAAAAAACTTGTAAAACAAGGCAGGCTGTATTCTAATCTGTGTTGGTGCTAAATTTAATCTTTCTTATGAACAATTCTTTCTGTCTCCAGTCAGCCTGCAAAACAATTCTACTATCTTTCTCACAGGCTATCAGTGCTCAGGAATACTTGGAGAACACCACTAGAGTTCAGCCTATCCTGAAACTTTCAGGATGATTGCATCTTTTCTTCCATCCTGTCATTAAGAAGTGCCAGAGATGGCACTTCCCTCTGCCTCAGGACAACAGATGTGGTGACTATCTAGCACCATTAAACCAATTATTTGAAAATACCTCTTCACAAATCTCAGAAAAATATATATAACCACTTCCTATGTGTTTTAATATTACAAAACATTATACTGCTGAAAAAATACTGATTTTTTCTTGTAATCAAACTAATTTAATTTGGTTAAAAAAATACTACTAATTTTAAACATTCAGCTTTACAAATATTTTATCAAACAATAAATGCTTCAAAGAAATTTCCATTAAAAATATCTTTCACAAGACAGCCCAATGTCTCCAGGGAATTTCCTGTTCAGAAAAAAAAAATAATAGCTTCCTTAATTAAAATACAACATAATGAAGAATCAATGGCTAAAATAAATTTCTTTAAAGCACATACTTTTGCATTCCTTTTTCTGAAAAAGAATGCTCTATTATATTCTATGGTAAATGTAATAGGAAAAAAGAAGGGAAGTCAATGCCTCGCATGCATTTTAACAGTAACTATGAAAAAACCCTCTGCCTCTACTATAAGGAAGTAGACAAATTAAATCAAGTAATTTGTGCACATAGCCTCTGCTAAAGTCAATTGGTACATATGAAAGGATAAAATGGATAAAGTGCCTTTACTGGAAAGCAAAACTAAATCTCTGTAGGAGAATGCCTCTCCTTTTATTTGATGTTAAAGAGAAATAGGAGGGAACAGCCTGAGATATGCAAAGATAGGGGAAAAAACAAAGAATATCGACCCAAACAGAACAACACTTTCAGAAATCCAGCTAAGCTTAGTTACTAGGATTTGCACACTGAAATCAAAAGCAGACTGCCTTCAGCATGTGCATAAGGAAGAGATAGCTTCATGGGTAGTAACCTATTGTTACAGGGCATGTACAACACTAACACAACTGTTCTGAAGATGCAAAAGGACACAGGTCTGCAGCTAGCCTTCTATATGGGGGCAGGCTTCACTTACCACTAGATTGCTGATGTAAAAATGAGTGGCTGTGAATAGACTGAATGGTCTGCAAGCATTTTAGCATTACTTGTGAAAAGATAATTCTAATTTCTCAGCTATTATTGGCTGCAAGTATTCCCTGATGTAATTATAGAGTAATAGCCGAGAACCTGATTGTAACCAACAGTTAGTAGTTTGTTGCTAACAAGGCAAACATGACAAACAATTTTGAGGCAATTATTGTCATTACAAGCCACACTCAATTGTTCAAGGCAAGTGTAATAGAAAGTGACAGTTGTGCAGCTGGGAGGGTGGTGCGGGAAACGAGATTGTTCTCTGGTTGCAACAGACCACTCAGACTCTAGCAGAGAGTCTGCTCAATGCATAATTCATGTTTAATAATATTTTAGTCTCTAAAGCAAATTACAGTATAAGATAAGAAACAAACAGAGACATGTCAAAAAAAATCCCACAAGTTATTATAAAATGGAATAAGACACACAGAACATGGAGCAGGGGGGAGATATTCACTAAAGCCAACTCACAAGATGCCTGCAACTAGCAAATGTAAATACAGTAACTTTACATATTAAGAGTCAGTTATAAAAGCAATCCATTTGCTATGCTTCAGTGAAATGGGTGCTCATGTCCAAATCCCAGTTTGAGACCATTGTATGATTAGGTAGGTCCAGGAGGAAGGAAGGAGTGCTTTCCATTGAGAAACATTGATTAATTCTGAACAAATTTGAACTGTGTTTAGAGTCAAAGGAAAATTTTCATCTCTCATACAATAGAAGAGCCTCATGTATCAGCTCAGTATTCTGATGACAATGCACACAGCAGCTGCCTCGTCAGCAGCCAGTCCATTAAAATACTTGATTTGCTGAAAATTCCACCCAGCTCTCCTCAACAATGTTAAGGGCTGAAAGTTTCTAACGCAGCTGCAGCAACATTTCAAGCTCTTGCCCAGGCTCAGTAATACTCATTGTCAGTGACATTGTAGCACTGCTCAAGTGTCATTACAGTGTCACTCATAGTGCCTTTTTCACTCATAAGGTGTCATTTCTAAAGAAGCCATTAAAACACCACTGAAACTAGATTTCCAAAACTCTCTGACTTTCTGGTCATGTTTCACCATTTTCCCCCTCTTTCTTAAATCACAGAATCATAGAATGTTTTGTGTGGAAGGGACATTAAAGATCATCTAGTTGCACCCCTCTGCCATAAGCAGGGACATCTTCCACTACAATGCATTGGTTTATGCAAAATATAATCCATCAAACCAAATCTGGTGAGCTAAATTGCTCCAGGTGCAACTCCACTGAAGCAAAATAGAATCACATGCCAGTTTCTCAGGTACATTTTGACTCTGCTTAGGTGAAGATGATACTGATTTTCTCAGAGCAACATACTATAATTCCCTGTCTAAAGAAACCTTTGTGATTTTGACATCTGTGACACACTTCAGTGCAGCCCATAGACTTACTCAGAAACATATATGTGTGACTGCACTGTCTTTTGCTTTATTCAGTAAGAAAGATGGTGATTGCAAAAGGTGGCACATCAACAGCTGCTGAGACAGGAGACCTTTGCCTCTGTATGTCACATCTGTGCTCCTTTTCCACTGCCATGAGACAGGCAGGTATCTTAGATTTTCACTTTCAGAAAACTAGTATTTATCGTTTCACTCTGAGTGATAAGAAGTGAGATTATTTCCCAAAATGTTGCAAATTTCAGTGTCTTGAACAAGACTGGAAGGTCTGAATATATAACAAAATTGCCAGATCACCTAGCTCAAATGTAATTTTAAATGGATTTCCATTTCACCAAAGAAAAAAAAATGTTTTTTCTATCCTCTTTATAAGCTAACATTCTTAATCAGCCCAAACTTTCCCTATTAAGCAAAAATTACCTTTTTCTTCACAGTAAAATGCTTATTAATTTGCATGTCCAATATCTTGTATAAAGTATAAGCATTATAAACAACTTTAATAGCATTTTAGCTTTGTTGATATGGATCTACAGATGGCAAATAAAACCAGTCAAGTCACGAAAAGTCCCTAAAATGAAAAGGCTTTCTAAAAGTATATGAGGTGGCATCTAGGAAAACTGACAGACTGTTTTTTACCTTATTTTTATTATTTTTATTAAGGCTTTATGACTTGATGTGGTAATTTCAGTCTATCCCATATACCACAGAAATGTCAGGTGCTTTGTTTTGAAGTCCAAAGAAGTAAAGGTTTTTAGTAAAAGATATCTAAACTCTGCAAACAGTTTGGCTAACCCTTACTGGGCCTTTACTGAAGTCAAGTGGACTTAGACCTCATACAGAACAAGGATATTTGTAAAACCTTTCAGTGCTTGAACAAAAAATTAAAAGCACAATACCTCTCAATGTAAATTGATTTTATAAATTAATGTAAAATAACATTTCCACTGAAAATTCCTAATTACCAGCAAAAAGGTTGCCATGGATTTAATGCTGGGAAACATCTGCTCTCATGTTGGCTTTGCTACCTCTCACTTTACTCAAGATCAAGTGCAGGGCCAATATATTTTCAGCAGCAGAGACAATTTACTCCATTATGCTCTTTCGCCAATCTGTCTTCACTTTGACCTGCATTTGGTGCTTGGACTCATATCCTGAACTTAAATTGCTTTGAGAAGAAAGAAAAGTCAATGTTTCAAGACAGGGAGTCCAGGTTTCAGTGGAATAAAGACAAAAGCAGAAATTACAACAGTACAACAAGTTCTGAATGAGAAGATGGATTAAACTCTTGGCTCGGACTTAGTTCAGAGAGAAAAATCAACAGCAAGTCTGCACTTTTGCATAGACAGTCAGTTTTGACAACTTAATCAGCTAATGTTACTTATTTCAGGTGAAGCCATTGTGTAGAGATTATAGCTTTGATGCAGAAAACAGATATTGCAGTGGCTGCCTCCAATACTTGCATCTGTCACAAACACAAATGAGTGAAAGGAATAGTTAATGTTAACAGCCAGGTTTCCTACATCTATATTGTGTAAAACGTGGTAATTTGAACATGCCAAGAACAGAGAACAGACACCATCCAAGTGATAACAAACTACTCAAAGACATAATCCTCCATTGCATTACAATATTATTGCTCAACTTTCTATAAATTGGAAAAAAATACAACCAGGAGAAGCCTATTAATATCTACATCTAAATTGACAGCACAGCCCCCGTTAAAGGTTGGCTTCTGACATATTTTGTCATGGTTAGCTCCTATAAGCTCCTATATATCTCTACACAGTGCCTGTGAGAGGCAGTTGTATATACATATATGTATAAACATGTAACTTTAATTTTCTAAAAACTAGATTGAGGAGAACACAGTCCCTCCACCCAAATCCAGACTAATCACTGATATGTTTTGGTACACCTCAGTACAGTGAGAAATACTGAAAATTAATCAATTCTGCATCTTTCACTGAGTTACAGTCAAATAGTCTCATCCCTGACTTCTACTTGATAGCTCACATAGTCAAAAACAAATAAACAAGAAAAAATGCAATGTCAAATTTATACTTAATTCTCCACACTTCTAGGGTTGTACATGTTCTTAACTTCCTTTAATCAGAGCACCCCCCTACATATCTCATGTCTTGGTAACTAATGAGCTACCACAGTGAGGAGGGAAACACACCCAGCTAACAGGCAAGGGCAACAAAAGTCCTGTTTTCACTCAGGGTAGAAGCCTATCTAGAGGTCAGTTTTCACTGCAAAAATAATTATTTTTAACAGGTTGAACCACTAACTTAAAAAACAAAAATGCTCCTTTTATTCCAACTCAGTTCACAAAACTTGCCTGTTGTTTGTGATCTGAGATGAGGAAAAAGGGTCTGATCCAGCAATATCAGAGCCCCAAGAGTATTATTAAGAGAAAGGAGAATTAAAGACAGCTCTCAAGTGGGTGCTTAGCCTGCAGATGAGTTACACACAGGGCTCACTCCAAAGAACCAGCTTAGGACACAGAACTGTGTCATGTCTAGGGAAGCAAGAAAACAGGGGCAAGCAAGAGGCAAGCAAAAGAGGAAGGAACACATAAGCAATTTGCAGCTCTATTATCCACCTGGCTGCTAGAGAAAACCCCTCTGAGGCACTGGTAAGCAGAGAGCCATACCCCATTCCCAGCTGGGGAATGAACCAATTGTAAATTAGAGCTCTTTTCCTTTTCCATCTCCCCAGGGAAGAGCAGCAGCCCTTTTCCAACTCCTACCCCATCGTTACAGCAGCCCTGCAGGTGCTCAGGATACTATTTTCAGCCATTCACCAGCAGGTGTGACCCAAGACCCTGTTACTTAAAAGTGTACAAAGGCTAATTTAAAGTGGGAACTGTCCTTAGTAGTACTGCAACAACTTCAGTACCATAGATACAATTCACCAACTCTCCACACCTTTCATTACTTCCTTAATTCCCAGTACCCTTTCCACCTAATAAGCTTAATACAAGTATCATGAAGCCTCAGTGCACTTGCAGAGCCCAGGACTTCTGTGCAGTACCAGTACCCATCTACTCTGAGCAAATATGCACCTTCTGTCTCTGTGCCCTTCCTCCTCAGCATTTTTCTCACCTACCATGGCATTTCTGGGTGAAAAAGTCTATTGCTTTCAGCTGATACTGAGTTGCTCTCATACTTGCCTTTATTCTGTTTAGGTTCAAGCAACCTAACCATGAGAAACAAGACACAGTATTGGGCTGGAAGACATTGAGAAACCTCAGGTCAAATTGTCTAGTATGAGCTCTGTAATGGACTCCCAAAGAAAAATGCCTGTCTAAATAGGATGCAAGTACAGCCCTAAGGGATGAGGCTATGAAAGCATCATATTTCTTTTACATAGACAGTGTCAGCATTGTGATGCTCTGATAAACTGAACTGGAAGAGAAGCCTACATCTATCCCCCAGCAGCATGGCCCAGCTCACTACTGTATTCCTCTAGGGTATGCAGGCTGTTTATATTCCAATACCAAATCAATTTAAATCCATAGGAAAAAAAAACAGGGGATGTCCCAAAATATTCTCATGCTACCTCACATGGAAAACCTGGTAAGTAAAATGATTAAACACATCACCTTTAGGTACACTGGAGCTGCTCTTAATCCACCCCAGGCAGCAGTTTCCCTAATGATTCCCATCAGCAAATTATTTTCCCAAAGAGAGCATGCTTGGGACAGCAGACCTGTGCTGTCCCATTCCACCCCAGACACCATTTCCAACTGCATGTGCATAGGCAACCTTATGAAACAGCAAATTTTCACCTGCCAGGATGCAGCAAACACATTTCAGATGAGGCAAATGCCAAGTGTCTTTATCTATAGGCTGAATGTGGTAGCTGACATAAACTTTCACAGACATACAGAATGTTTGAGGGAAGGGAGCAAGAATCGCTTTTGACACAGATTCATGCTTTGGTGATGATTTCAGTGTGCGTGCACTATAATTAAGGATTACATTTGTAAAATTTTACGATGCACCCTGTGACAGCAAAAGGGATTGTACTACTAAATTCATTAAAGTTCCCTTTTATTTTCCCTCCATCCTATTCCAGCTTCCCCTCCTCTACCTCTCATATTGTTTATTTTCTTCCAATCTTCTTTTTCCTGCCCTCTCCTCTCTTTCTTCTTCCCCCCCCCGCAATTCTCTCATGTCTTTCTGCTCCTCCTTCAGCCCCTTCTCCCACATCTGAAACAGCAGAGTTGCTATAACTAGCCACACTTAGGTTTGCTACCTGACAACTGCTAGCAAAGGAAAACAGTGAAGCAGGAAGAGCTACTGTTTCACATCTCTCTATCAGCAGATGTGTTAGCCAGAAGATGCAGCAAAAAAAAAAATAGAATTGCCTTAGGAAGGTGAGCAAGTACCATCTGGGAGGAAGGGAAGCTGAGAGATTTAAAGCCATACTGTATGATCACACTGTCTGAAGTTCAAAGACCACAGTGGATTTATTTCCCATACATTTCCAATAGCAAGCGACAGATTTGCAGCATTTTATCATTCATACTTAGGTTCTAATATGATTAGATGTGGCACATGAATCTGGTTGCAGCAGGTGTTAAGATATGTGTGACAGGCATTTCTTCACAGGTTACTGTACTGAGCTATAATTTTTATTTCAGATATATGCATGCATGAAATTGTTATTAAGAAACTATATCTGTGAAACTTCTACAGCATAGTATTGCAGTGAAAGGCAGATACATTAAAAAATGGTACCTTCATAAGTATCCCTGAAACCTCAAAGTTAGCAGTATTACTATAATATATTATCCCTGTGAAAAGTCAAACTTCAACAGGAAAGTGAACTGTCTTTTCATACACCATGTGCATCAGAACTGCTCCTTTAGTGAACATATGTAGACAGAAATTAGTTAAAAGTTGAAAAAAAATTGGGTTAGCTTGAGGACACTCAGACAAAAGGCAATTGTGGCTAGAATCTGGCCTATCAAATTATCACAGATGCTACCTCTTCCTTTGTTTGGAGACCAACCCAGCTGAAGATCCAACCCATCACCAGGTCCTATCAGCCACAACGCACCACACCCATCCTCACCTAAATATCTTCCCAGCTAGCAAATGACCATGATGCATGAAGTGCAAAGCATCCAGGTTAGCTGTCAAATCCCATATATTTAGTGCTCAAGAGAAATATAAAAAGCATTTCTGATTTGGCACATATGATCAGGTAATTCCCAAGTAGCAAGTATGGAATTGCAATGTGTTGTTTCTAATGGCAATAGAATAGACCTGCACTTTGGGTGTTGTGCATTCATGTGCCACTCATGAGCCACTGTCACAGTCTGTAGTAGACAGGCTATTTGTAAACTCCATAATCCAGAAGAAAGTTCATTCCAAACCAGCATTTAACTTGCTATATAATAAGGGCTGAAACCAAAGACTACACACCTATGTACCTTCAATGCAAAGTCAGTTTTACCTCTGACCAAAAAGTAGCTTTGTGTTGTAAACAATAAACAATTAACATTCAAATGTGCAATGCTGCTTGCTGTTTTCTCATCTTTCGCCTCTATTTCTCCATAGGAATTTGTTGTTTTCATCCTTTCTTCTGAATATCACATTACAGTTCCTATCTCCCAAATAACCAGCTTCTGTGACACTACTCTTCCTCCTTGTAGAAACAACTTTCTCAGCTTTCTGGGTTGCCTTAGAAAGGTTTGAGTTTCATTTCCTTTTATGCCTGTGCATGGTCACACTACAGATATATATATAGAAACAGTAAGATAATACTACTTAACATATAGTGGTCTAAGCATTTACCTGTTGCATAAGCAACAAATTAACCTGAAAAAAAAAAAAAATCCTAAATTTCTTCTTCTTCACGCTGAGATATAGGAAACGTGTATTTCAAATTACCTAATGAGACACACTATGAAGAAAAGCAAATTCTAAATGAAAGCACAGAATGGGAAAAAAAGACAAGGCAATGCCACATTTTCTGTACAAAATGAGAGCCTTACCATCCTGCTGGCCCTGGAGGTTCTGAGGACTTTGCATTCTTTCCTCCAGATTTGAGCTGAGGTCAGAGTTCACAGCTGACATTCTAGTTGAGTCACTCATATCAAACTCATCACTTTCTATAGAACTTTCATCCTGCAAATAGAAAGAGACATGTCAGAAAACATGGTACACTGTTCACATTATATGTGCAGTTCATTCTCCTCCCATTTGTTTCACTCACAGCCAGTGTGGAGTGGAATAATGCTAAACAATTTTGTGTGCAAGAAAACAAGCAGGGCACATCAAGAAGAGGGAAAAAAATACAGCATGTATGTGGTATGATAATCTGACAAATGTAATTTGTTCAACTATGAGGATACTATATAGTACTTCCATAGTATATTCCAGAAAAGAATTGGTAACTAGAAACCCCATACCAAGCCCTTTTTATTCAAATTTGACTGAGAAGACCTGCCTATATTGCCTGCCTGAATCCTTTGCCTTTCCCACAAGGAAGTCAGTAACCCTGTGAATGACCACTGTCCTGGTTTGGGCTGAGATAGAGTTCATTTTCTTCTAGGTAGCTGGTACAGTGCTGTTCTTGGATTTAGTATGGGAATAATGTTGATAACACACTGATGTTTTGGTTGTTGCTAAGTAGTGCTTACTCTAAATCAAAAGACTTTCCACTTTCTCATGCTCTGCCTTTGAGCAGGTGCACAAGAAGCCAGGAGGGAGCACAGCCAGGACAGCTGACCTGAACTGGCCAAAGGGATATTCCATACCACAGAGCACTATTCCCAGTATATAAACTGGGAGGAGTTGACCAGAGGGAGACTGGCATCATTCAGTGGGTGGTGAGGAATTTTATTTGGCATCACATGTCTTTCTTGGGTTTTATTCTTCCTTCTCTCTCTCTCCTTTCATTACAATTAGTAGTAGCAGTAGTGGCAGTAGTAGTAGTATATTTTACTTTGTTTAGGTTATTAAACTCTTCTCATCTCAACCCCTGGGATTTTACTTTTTTTCTGATTTTCTCCCCCACCTCACCAGAGTGGATAGAGGAGTGAGCAAGCCACTACATGGTTCTTAGTTGCTGGCTGGCATTAAACCACTTAGACTCACAGGAAGATATTTCCAAATGGCAACCTGACCTAAGAATCCATGATCAAATTCCCTTGACATGATGTCACACTTCCAGTGTGTTTAAAGAAGCATCTATGAAAATGAGAAAGCCTATAAAAGTTCTGAGCATGGTCATGACAGTCAGTGGCAAATAAAAGTAAAATAATCACAGGAGAATCACTGCAAATTTATTCCATATGATACATCTTTAATATGATTTATCCATCAAGTCCAGTTACAGAGCATTTAACAGGGATGATTAAAAGGGCAAAAAGTAAAAATTCTGATCATTACCCCCATTAAAAAAAAAAAAAAACAAAAAAAACAGTTTTAGATGTAGTCCAGAAAATATTCAAATACATATTTGACTTCAGTTGCTCAGTTGCTTCAGTCCCACTGAAGTTCACACAACCACTCATGGATTAGAAAGTAAGTATCCACAAGTCTTGCTCTGGAAATGGCTGAGGCAATGTACAAACCTAAGGCAATATATTTTCAGTAACAACTTTTCTGAGATGGTTACTCCTGTTAAGAAGAAAAGTACTTGAAGGATCTTAGAGGAAAATATGGCAAATAGTTCTGTACGTCCGGAAAATGTTTGAAATATTTTTCCAATTTTTTTTTTTTTTACATTTTTTAATCAAAACAGGACAAGACAGGATTCTGACTATTTTTCTGGGTTGTTCACCAGAACTGACCTAGAAAAATAGCAATCTCTAGAATGTGATTTACTGTGTACTTGCTGTGAAGTGGATATTACAGGTATTAATATAGCTACTTGCTTCTTTGTGAGTGTCAGACACTTAAATCAGTTCCTCCCCTGGGTCTCAGCAATGTTTCCAGTGTGCATGGACATTTCTCTCGTTTTCAGAAAGCAAGTTCCCTTCAGTAATGACTGATGTTAAATTGGGATGAAGTACTGAAAATGCCAGTCAGGATCAAGAGTGGGACAACACACAAGGTGAAGGTGTTCTGCGCTGCCACAGCAGGACAATGGCAAATAAGGAAACAAACATACCTTCTTCTCAGGGATTTGTAAAAAAACAAATGGAAGAGTGAGGGCTTCTCAAACAGGCACCTGTCTATCTTGCCTTACATAAGGTAGGAGCACCCCAGTTACAGCAGCAGCAAACACCCAAACACTGCCCTCACAGATGAACCCTGGTGCCTACCAGCCTCCTGCCCCAGACAGACAGGGCCAGGACACATGCCAGATGGGTCTGAGGTTTAGGGAAAATGCACTCTGCTTGTTCAAAGAGCAAGAGAAGAAAACAAACTCCCCCAGACCTTCTGGATTGCTGTTTCTCTGTTAAAATGCAGGGGTATTTCTTAGTGAATCCTGCAGGAACCAGCAAGCAGCAGCTTACATATTTCAGCTCTGAGGCAATTTGATGGGCTCACAGAAAGGGGGCTCTGGCTGACACTTGCATAGTTATAAAACAACACACATAGGCAGCCTCTTTTTGCCTACAGCACTGCAGAATACCTCCACTTCACTTCCCAAACTGTGTAAACCCCTGTCTGATTCTGCATGGACACATGGGCATGAGAGCAAAATCTGAGAACCACTGACATCTTTATAGCAGCTGCAGCACAACTCTAAATTCCCACACAGTGATGAGTTCTCCTTTTCGATGAAGCCTGTTTTTCTCTCATCAATGGTCTCAGCTTAAAAATCAGCTTAAAAAATGTGGAATTGAAGATGAGAGAATTAGGAGATTTTCAGTCATTGTGCTAGCTAGCAGTGGGATCCAAGTTTACTCCTGTCTCAATTCCACACAAGAATATAAATATGATTGATTAAATCCTTCCTACACACCCAAGCCTGTTTTTTAAGTGCATGAAATAGTTTGAACCAGATGTCTTGCTACTTTGTACTACAACATTTTCACTGTCATTTTGTTCTCAGGGCAACAAATATGCAGCCCGGGGGAAAAAGAAAACCTTGGCAAAACTGTGATTTGAGAAAAGACATAAGGATTATCTTGAGAACTTTCCTTGCGCCCACTCTGTCCTGGAAATGTTATTATTACTAAAACATACAAAAAATTACTTTCATAAATCCAGAACTTTCCTTGTGCCCACTCTACCCTAAAAAATTTATTATTACTAAAACATGTAAGAAATTACTTTCATAAATCCACTGCTGCAGGCATTTCATATGCAGTAACAACAGAGCTGCAAAACCAAGCTGGGCAGGGAAATACCAAACAAAGTCCTGCTGCCTCCGTATCATTGCCACTGGCTTGTCTAGATGAAAAATTGGTTTAACAAAAATTTCAGTCATCAGACCAGAAAGACTATGCCAAAACATTCAGGCTACAGAAGCTCTGTGGCATGGGGCCCTGATCCAGCATGAGTGCTTGACCCTGTTGTGGAAGTAGTAATTCTCAAAGGGAAAAGGTGTAGAAACCAAGGAGTCCTTTAGTTCCTAATGCTATTGCAGAATAAAGCCTTTTCTCTCCTGCTACTTGAAACTCTACTTCCAGATCCCTCAAATAATCAGGAGACTCAATAGAAGGAAAAGATGACCAGGCTGTATTTATGCATTAAGAACTTTGAGTTGGGGATCTCTCCCTACACCCTCTGCAATTAAACAAAAAGGCCAAACTGAAACAAGGATCCTGATATTTCTAGAAGAGTGGTGAAATCCCCATTCCAGGGAGTGTTGAATAATTATTGAAATCTCTACCAATATCCCATATCTACTTATTGGGAAAACAAATCTGGCTGACTCTGCACAAGTCAGAAGTCAGCCAGGGTCTTGACATAATCCAGCTGCTAAGGTTGTTTTTGAAGGCTTTCTTTATTAAAAAATATCTTGTAGTTGGACAGGAAGACACCGAATGCAGAACAGTTTTTTGGCTGGCACATAGCTTAGCTTCTATTTGGCAGCTTAAATGGTAAATGAACAAACTTCTAGCAAAATGAGGTAACTACAAATAATTTGGTATGGGCCTGTGAATTGATGAAACACTTCTTAAGATCTGAGAAAACTCTGAATAAATCAGAGAAAGCAAACAATCTTTGAGAAGAAATAAATACAATTCACCCTCAATTATCTATGAAGAAGCTTGATTGCCAGTCTACTTCTCCTTCTTTTTTCTGCCTTTTTATTCAAAATTTCAAAAGCAACTCCTACTCTTATTATTAAGCTTTTTGCCTTAAAGTTTTCAACTGATGTTGCCAGGACTTTCATCACTGTCAGTATGTGTTGCATCATGGTTGCTAGCCTTGAGAACACCATGGCAGTCATTTCAGCTGTTGATGGTATTGGTTTCTAAAAGCAGACAATGGAAGTCACTGCTGGGCACAGAACTAGGTCTCGAGTGAACATGCTGCCCACATCACCCTTTCCACTGAAAGAGCACCTTCAGGCAACTCAAAGTACGTCTCACTGCCCCCAATCACAGGAGGGCCATAAGTCATGGTATTTTCTCTCAATCTGATTGCTTGAAAACAACCCTGCCCTGGCTTCAGACTGACTGTTTTAGCAACAAAATTATAAAGATGGGATCAACAATCATCTTCAGTTTCCTAGCTATCTGAAAGACAAGTAAAAAAGAACTCAGGAGAACAGAAAACCAAACTTAAAAGATTTCAGGTTTTACCTCATCTTGCTGTGAGTTTAGTAGCTGCAGCTTCATGTGTTTCATATAAGCCATAGTAATGGGCATGTTGTAATCAATCATACTGGTCACCAAAGTTGGAGGTTTTCCATTATCTGCAAAAAAAATAGTTATTATGCAATATATGTTAATTGAGGAAGCCATGCCAGCCTACTCTGCAAAGTCCAACTGTTACGTCATTTAGCTCTAACTTCTGCATTTTCAATCACTTGTAGGCTGTACAAATTGAAGTCTCCCAAAGAAAAAGGAAAACCAAGATCAAACCCTGAAAATTGATGAGTTCTTCTACTCCAAATGACTACAGCCCATATACCCTATCTATTCCTTACGCTTAAGCTCCCACACAAACATTTCCATTGCAAAATAAATTATTTCCTCCAGATAAAATCATCTTTCTATTTAGGGTGAAGATGGCATTACACTCCATCCTTAAGTGAAAGCAGAAGATTCACTACCTTCCAGCTTAAGTAAATGAGATGATCTGACTTACTGAACTGTTACAGTCTACCAAATTTATATGAACCCTCACTTAAGCTAGGAAAGTGTAAGTGGGTATTAGAAATAAAATTACTTTACATCCCACTATTTGACACTAAAACTACCTTTATGATCCGCTCCATCTGGGTTTAAATGCATTCTTTTCTGGCACTCTGAGCAGCTCATTAGAAATCGTGTCACCGCTTCTCTCGGTAGGAAGGCATAGGTCTCTGAAATCTGAAATTAATAACAAAATATAGATGTTATTATGTAAGCTGATTGAGCATGATTTAACAGGCCTGATCATCATATTTCCAAATAAGGCACATTATCTTTTAATGCCAGGAAGCACAATGAAAGCATGTTCTGCATACTATGTAGGATTTCAAGAAACATCTCTCCCATCTGCCTACTTATCATCTAATGGCTACTAACAGTTGGTACTGAACAAAATTCCACTTATATAAAAAAGGGAGTTGTTTTCTGTTTACAATTCATTTCAAATTCCTTTCAACAAAAAGATTCACACATAACAGCTATCCCATTGTGGAATGGTATCAAAAAAAGTTGAAGAGAGACCTTTTTTAATAGCCAATGCCAAAAAAAAGAAACCACTTGTCTTACATGTTCTCTTTAAGGTTGTTGTAACAATACATAAACAGATATAGGACTTGGTATATTAGCAGCAATGAAGGTTGCCTTACTATTTTAACTTTGTACTTGAATGTTTTGTGAAAATATTCTTCTAAAGCTTGTGGTTTTGTACTTTGGAGTACCTATGTTATTTTTACGAATAGTTAAAGAATTTGTGAACTAGTTAATTTTAGAGACTCTGCTTTACCTGGCAATATCTTGAAACAACAGATTTTAGTTGCTTCCTGATTTCAACAAAATCATCGTTTCTAAACACATACTCACAAGTAGGCATCAGAGGGATTTTTTTCTCTTTTGAAAGAGAGAGGAGGAAGCAGTTGTTACTGGTTTTAAAGATTGCATTCCCCCCACCCCAAAGGATGCATCTGTCTTTATAGACATTTTGCCTTGCTGAAAAGGACCCAGAGGTTGGTGCCAAGCTGAAAATGAGCTAACAGTATACTCTCCAATCACAGACAAACTACATCTCATACTGGCTACTTTAAGTGTATAGCCAACAGATCAAGAAAAATTATTATCCCTCTCTAATCAGTGCTGGTAAGAAAGCAGCTGGAATAATGTGCCCAGGTTTCCCCTCACAGGTCACAGTTCCCCTTCCACACTTCAAGAAGGCTGCTAAGAAGCAGGAGATGGCTCTGAGCCAGGCCATCATAGCAGCTGGAACCTAAAGGAAACCTTGAAGGAAAGGTTGAGGGAGATAGATATCTTTCATGTAGGTTATGAGGCCAAGAAAGATCTAATTGTAGCCCACCACTGCCTGAAAGCGAGTTCAAAATCTGTAGAGAAAAACTCTTTCTAGTGTATAACCAGGGACAGCCATAGCAGTGTCTTGGGACATTCAAACCAGACATCAGCAGAAACTTTACACTCCAGTGCACTAGAGCAGCTTTATCAGATGGGTGGAGTTTGATGAAAACATCCAAACTTTGATGTTTTCATGCCAATAAAAGGCAAATCTATGGCTTTTCTGTGATTCCTTATATATGTTGATATATATACACTGAACAGTGCAAGTGTAATGAATCTCTAGCCTCTTTTTTCCCAACTATGGTGGCTATCTTGCTATGGAGATAATCCTTAAAGAAAAACCAAGGCCCAGAAGAGAGATTAAGAGAGTGAGTTGTTATTCTGCTTTTACTCCCCTACTGTAAAACCTATCAAGCACTATGCTGAGATGCAAGTCTCAGTAGGAAGTGAAGAAGAATGGAGATGGTGTGTATGAAAGTGTGGCTACAGAAAGGACAAGATCACTATTCAACTAGATGTAAATGGGATTACATCATTAAATTATTGGGATTAAATCATTTCTGCCCCTCACAAGGGTGCTAAGAGGAGGAAGAATGATCAGTTTTAACTTTCTTACACTCTTCCACTTGGCTTTTCACCTACTTAACCTGTGTTGAATCTTACATTTCCTAAAACTCCATGGATCAAATTTATCAGTGGCAGAATTTTTGAAAATAGGTGGAGTTTAAATTAGTGTTTGTTGATGTGATGTGTGTCACTTCAATACATAGAAATTATGCATTATAAAATGGGAATGCAAAACATACCATCATGTTTATAACACTGGTTTTTAGGCTGTGTATTGTTGTTTTCTTGTATAACAGAAATCTTATTGGGGAGAGAGAATAGAATTAGTATAAAAGCAAATATTGTTCTGTGATGAAAACTGGCACAGATTTTTTCTGGGCCTGAAACAACTTTTCTGAAAATTAAGGCACTAAATGAAGCCACTTTTGAATGGGAGGTCCTTCTAAAAATGTATTTTTATATTATTTTTTCCTGGTTTTTATACCCGCAGAACAGATGCTTATTTACCTTTCTAAACATGTTCTACTCATGCCTTATGGAAATTTAAAAAATAACCTAAAATCAGCTAGAATTTAGCATTAAAAAAATTGGAAAGTGCACATACACAGCAACCTCTCTCTTATAACATTTAACATGTTTAGCACTGTATTGAAATTAATGGAGCTTACCAATGGATTCATTAGTCCCCTGCATTTGATAGGAACGCTCCATTTATTCTAATCAAGCATCTCTGTCAAAATTCCAGTTCTGCTCAAACAAGATGAAATTCCTTCATGGAGAGAAAGTGAGCTAAGGCCCAGATTTGATAGGTATGCTCCACTGACTATAAGGGAACCGGGTTTTATAACTAAATTTGTCCACAGAGCAGATGCTTGTGTCTCCAACCTCCCACTGCAACACAGTTTTAAGGATGCCCTTCCCTAAATAACTCCAGATTTTACCAACTTCCTCCCCTGTTTATTTTATAATTTGAATCAATCACTGACATTCCTAGACTTCAGTCTGTATAAATAGGCATAACACAAGAGGAATCGCATTAAAAGAGATACATAAGTAGCATAACTCACAACATTCCTTATTCTTGTTGCCTGAATATATAGAAAAGAAAGGTCACCCCAACTTTCACTGTCAGGAAGCTAATGAATTGTCTCCCTGCAGCTGCACAATTTCACACCCCCAGCAGTGCAGACCCTTGTTTGCTTTTCATCTCTACTTTATAAGATGCATATAGGCACTTGCTTGCTCTGGCCATGCTCTGAACCAGCTGTAGCCAAGAAATGCTCAACCAAATTAGCACAAAGCTGAACATAAAATCCTATATTTCAGCTCTCAGTAGAGTTTACCAGGTTGTGCACAAGACTGGACTGATATAATTCATGGAGCTGGCTTGCATGTGAGGGTTTCAGAGCACAGACTGGAAGCCTATGATACCTTCTAAGTAATTATACAGAAATACCTGAGTGGTCTGATTTCATCAGGAAAAATTGTTTCTGTCCTTTACTCTATCCAAAAGAAGGAAGTTATGACTCACTCCTTGCTGATGCTGTATACTCTCACTGCCTTCAGTGGCCTAGCTCCTAGCCCTCTTCTCAAGGCTATTAGCTAATAAAATACATAGCCAGACCACCTTTTTCAGTGATGTGTTATAAAAAAAGAATAATGGTTTATTGTAAATCCATAAAAAAAAAAAAAAATGCACATGCTTCTACATTTTAAGAAAAAATAAAGCCAGAAAAAAGAAATGGGGGCTATTGCATTATTTACATCCATACTCTGACAAATCAGACTGACATATTTTTAGCATGACTTACAAGAAACTTCTAATGCACATGCCCATTACAATCAAAGACCAATGACTGCTGATTGACCATATTGATAAAATTACTTGGATTGATTAAAAAAATATAAGGATACTTTTCTTAAATATATAAGCTCTAGAAATATCCTTATGAGATTCCTTACTCTTACTAGTGTTTTTATTGCATGTTGTATACCTTCTGCTGCTCGTAGAGATGTGTTATCTCTTAACTAGATGTATTCTCTATCATGGAGAAATCAGAAAAACATCAGATTCTAGCAGGTTTGTGTTTAGGTATTCTGTGCTAGGTATAGCTATTATAGCTATATGCTTTTTTACATTGTAAAGATATATGAAGAAGAAACAGAACTTCCAGAGCATTAAGGAAAAACTGCAAAAATTACACAGGGTTTGTTTTAGCCTCAGAAATTACTGGATAAGAAGCAAGCATTTTCTAGCAATACAGTCCATGCACATCTACATATATTTGGTTTTAACTCTGAATTGAGAGGAAAATGAGTTGACTTCAGCGGCTTCAGAGTCAAAGCTTTTATGATCTTACTTCACCATTAACAAAAAGTCTTTGGTACATTTTGACATATATGACTGCATCCAAAACGTCGTGCAACACTGAAGGCCTGTCTAGGTTTGTTTATTGGATCCCATGAAGAGCACAACTAGTACAGGCAAGTAATCCACTACCTGAGCATGTAATCTGATTTGCATTGGAGATAAGCAATGAATGTCCTAATTGTCTGTGAGAAGCCTATTGCATTGCCTATTCCTACTGCATCACTACAGGCAGAGAAAACAAGCAAAGTTTCCTTTATGTTCTCCCATATTCAGATGATTTATGTGCAGGATGTTGTGATGATGTAGCTTTCAGAGCTAAATTTTTGCTTGGAAAATTAACAAGTCCTAAACTGAAAGGCAGATTTTAGGACACATATGGCAGAGTAGGAAAGACAAGTGTGAGCAGAGGGAGTGAAATTTTGCGAGTGAACCTATTAACCTCCAAAGAATTAACATGAAGGATGTATGTGTAGTCTGGAAGATACAATGTGTCAGAACAGAGATTTTGCATGTGTGTTTGTATTTTTTTAATTAAGTAGGGTAAAGGGGGGAAAGATGATCAAAAGAAGACTCCAGGAGGAGGGAAAGAGAGAGAAAGATAGGGATAGAATGAAGATGGTAATCTGTCCTGGGCCCACAGCCATCAAACCAGGTGGCAGAAATTGGTTTCTTGATGACAGGAGGGCAAGCCAGCCAAGGGGAGTCCTCTCCTTTCTTCAGCAAGAGGTCTGAATAGAGGGCTGACATAGGAAATCAGATTTATCACTGTTGGGAGTTTTATCAAGAGCTCGCTACCCCGCTACACTGCGGGATATGCTGTTCCCTCATGTGCTAAACTTGCACTTCACAGCTCCCTTCCCTTCTCTCCCCATATAGCAGAAGCTGCCTTCTGAGAGGGAAGTGATGGGGAACACCTGCTAGTGGGACAATTGCCAGGACACTGAACACTCACCCTTTGCAAAGAAGCAAGAACAAGCTCATAGAGTAAAAGTGCACTGGGCTTGGCTGATTTGCCATGCACACAAGATTGGTGTGGATGCAAGAATTTAAGCATGCTAAGGTCCTGCACAAAGCTCAAGTTCTTCTACTTCCCCAAGGACAAGGTCTGTCCTGTACAGAAACCAGCCAAGCCCCAAACCTACTTTAGCCCTGTTTGATCAGGAAGGAGATGATATGTCACAGTGCAACATGTCAAGAAATTATTCACTGAGGAAAACACACTCAGTGTGATGCTCACAGGGGACTCACAGGCATATTCCTGTTTTGGGAGGGAAAAAGGGTAACCCCTTGTTTCTCAGTCTCAGAAAGGCTTTTCTTAGACTGACAGGAGAGATGGGAAGCTACTCAAAATCTTGATCCAAGATCAAGAAACATTTATCATTGAAACAGCTGGATGAGGCACAAGACCCCAGATATTTCCCCACATGTAAAAGAGTCTTGTTAATGCCTCAGATATTATACATTTATGTACTACCTATCTGATTAGAGTCTTGTCTCAAACTACTTTCACTTGACACATTGTATCTCCCCCATGTTTTACAAGCCTGCTTCTTCCAGCTCATCAGCTCAGTGGCTCTTTTTTCATTCATGGGTTGGGAGTCTTATACACCAACCCATTTCACCGGCTCAGACATGACAACCCTCACTCACAATTCAAGTTCACTCCTGTAATGTTTCAAGATTTTGCACAGAGACTCACAGGCTCAACAGAAAGATATTAGGTCATCCTTCGTAGTTAAAAAATTCAAGTAGAATATGTACATAGAATTAAATGTGCTTAAGGTAGCTATGAGACACACAGCTCTCAGCTAGATGATGCATTTAGTTGTGGGAAAATGTGTCCAGATACAACATAGAAAGGTGAGGCACCTCCTCAATTGTTTAAAAGAATGAAAATCTAATACCCTTTCTAAGGATATCAAAGCAAAATAAGGAAAATCAAATCTATTCTGAAATATAGGGCTTAATAACTTCATCTGTCCTGACAGTACCAATATCTGGGCGTGAGAGGTTAACACAGATGTTTTAGGTCGCCAGCCTCATCACAGACCATTTGCACTTCTTGAGAAGTGTAATAAGGCTATTTTTTTCCTGGTTTGCACTGAATCACAGAGTTGTCCTGACAGCCTAAGCCTGTTGCATTATGCTGCTACTGTAGCCACAACTTCTCCCAGTTACTCCCACCTCTGATATACCCCTCAGCACTTGTATTTAAGTTGTAGACACAGATGAGCAGTTTAAATCAAGAAATGTAGTTCTACAAAGGCACAGAAAGCCTGCTATGCACTTGTTGCATGCCTTTCCCAAATACACCAGATGGATTCTTTTCCTGAGCACTTCTCTCCCATGCGTCCCCATCCCCAGTTTGATGGCACAGTTCTCATTTCAGAGTGGGATGTCTATACAAAAATAACTCCCCAAGAACACAGAGTGAAAAGTACTACCCCAAAGCAAAGCAGTTCCTCTTAGACACTGAGCTGTGGCAGCAACTGCTAGTGGAGATACCCCTGCGAGATCCCGGTACTTTCTCCTGATGATGCCGTGATGATTTTGCTCTTTCATATACTTTTCTCATATCCCCCTTTCATATATACTTCTTTGCAGCTTTACGTATCCCAAGTGCTTTTAGCCCACATACTTGTAATTCTCTAAGTTTGATAGCTAGCTTAGACCCAAAGTTCTGTTAAGCCAAGAGACTAAACATCTTGGAAACCTTGTAGTTAGGCTGTCAGAGAGTCCCAGACCCAAGGTCCTCTCCAGAACACATTCTGTAAACTAAGATAGACCCATGCAGGGGGGGCATTCCTTAGGAGGGGGCTTCTCCAGAGCCTCCCATTGGGAAACCTATGGTAGATATGCTAATATGCAAGATCTATAATTGTGTATGCGAACCATCGCGGGGGTCTTTGGTGGGTTCCGTGCACTGGTCTGGGTGGGCATTTCCTGCAGGATGCTCCTGCCTGGATCTGAGAATCTTTAATAAACACAGGGGTAAAATCCCTTTTTTCCTTCTAACCGTGTTCGGCTTTTAATTGTAAGCCCAGGTAAAGGCATCACTGACAGCATTGCTTGCATCAGCATTTCACTCCACCTCCTGTGAGGCCCAGCAGAGGACCCAGGGGAATGCAGGACAAGCAGGGACCTCTTTGGGCACCAGTGCTTTCCCTCATCCTGAGGAACATGCTCTTTTCACCCTCTGCATCTTCCTAGTCACCTGTGCCCCTGCTGAGCAACTGACTTGGCCAGGCCTTGTGTCACATATTCTGCCTTTGTGAGGGAATTATGTCCCAGACCAAGATCATCAATGTTTTTCCTGTTTGTAAACTTCCCCAGGAACTGGGAAAATAGCTGAGATTAAAAGCACCACATTAATTATTCCTTCAGTCTGGCATACTCTGGATATGATTTAAAGTTCTTGGTTTCATTTTACATATATAAGCCACATCTGGGTTATTTGCTGGTATAGATCTACCTGAAGTTATGCTGGCAAGGAACATAGCACATCAATCTTACCTTGTATACAAGTCAGGCACCCAAAATTAACACAAAACCTGCCAGTTAAATAGGACACTCCTCCTGTTCTGCATATTTTCAAGCTTGCTCTACCACATCATACACAGTTTACAGACTTTATACAATTCCCTTCTGGCCTTTTAGTGTGCAGAAGAGAATGGGACCTTATTCTAAACTTAAATATTGAAGGATAGATGTTTTCCTAATTTATCTAGAGGGTTTGTGCCAAAAATCCTAAAGTTTGAGCTTGGTACATTGCTGCCCCAATTAAAATGGAAAGGCTCTCTCCAGTACTCTGCTCTTTATGAGGTCTCAAGTACCACATCCTATTTATCTTCCTGCACAGTGCCATTGTAGGAAGTTCCACACAAATCAATCGGTTGTAAAAATAACATGCATTTCCACGCAGTTAACATAAACGAGTCACTGCAGACTCTATAACTGAGTTTGTCAAGTGCTCTGAACACATTTTGAGAGAGACATTCTGATGTATTTTAGCACTCCAGCACCCAGGGTGACTCAATCAAAAATTAAAAAGACTCTAGCTATACCAAATTTGTTACTCCATGTAGATGCAGAGAGTAGTTAATTAAGTCACCTTTGACAATTTCATTACCCTTCCAATCTTTCTTGAGCGTATTCAAAACTTTGAGTGGAGCAGGTTCACTATTGAAAATGAGACTCACACACATATAAGCAAATTAATTACTCAAAATCAATATGTTGCAATTCTTAAGGGCTGGGCCAATAATTTTTCAGAAATACTTAGGTACTGAAAGTCCATGATGATATGTATGAACTTCAGAAGTTTAGGAATTTTGCACCAAAATTGTGGTCTTTTCTCCCCATAGTTTCTCTGTTAAAAGGTTTTGGTTATCCAGTGAGAGAACAGAAGCAATGTGACCACATCATGCCAGGAGTGAATTTCAAATAGCAATTGTAGCATACAGTTTGTGAACCACGTCTCCTATAAAAGTTCTTCACTCAAACCATTTGGTGAATACTTATGCACGATAAATACATGCAGAGATCTCAGGGATGATTCACTTCTGACATGTGAATAAAGAAACAAGACTAAATTACCCTTGTTCCAGATTCACTTAATGAAATTAAACCCTGCCAAAGTACTTCAGTTTGATTTATAAAGCTTTTAGAGTATAATGTTTTGGGAGACAGTTACCTGAGATATTACCTTTTTTCTCCTTACAGTGCCACAGAGGAGGTAGATACTGCGTGGCTTCCTGGAACAGACTGACACTACAGCTCTTAATTTTACTGAAGGCATTTTCATGGACAGGTCCAGTAAAGGAGCATGCGTTTCCCCAGATGGTCTGGTAGAGTTTGATGCCTGTTTACTTAACCTTATTCTTATGTCATAATAGAGAGAAAGAATTGAAATTTGTTTCTTCTGGAGTCTTTTTTCCATTTTTTTTAATCTACGGAAGTCTTTCAAAATTATATATGTGAATCCTATCACTGGGAAAGATGACTCAATGCCCTTGATAAATTAATATACAATTAAATGAATGCACAAATATTGCAGACTGACAAAAACTTACATTTTGGTATCTTTAACGATGCAACAGGCTCATGTCTCAATTGCAATAAAAGTTGACAATAGATGAAACTAATGTATAGGCTACTGAATCTGCACAAACAGTTTTTCCCACCGAAGACACACCAGCCTTTCATGCTATGCACAATAAACAAATTTCTTATCTGACATAAGAATCATGGGATTCTTACAGTAGTAAATATTATACTTGGCACACATTTGTGGGATGATGACTTGAAGTATTGTATTTATAGTTGGAAGCATTCCTTATAGCTGTATATTATTCTAAGACATTTGTGACCTGTACCTTTGAACAGCCTACTGAGGTAAAACAAAATAGAAAGAGAAAGGTCAATGGAAAATATCACTTTTCTAATGCTTTTTGAAAGAGAAGACAAAGTATCAGAATGGCTGAGGTGCCAGATGAAAATTAATTTAGAGAGTTTGCGTTAGTTCACCCTGAAATAACATTCCAAGCCCTACAAAACACACCCAGATGAAAGATGTCTTCATATATCTATCTTCAGGTCAATACCTCTGGGAGCAAATTATAAGAAATTTTGCCAAGAGCTTATCCCACAACAAACCATCTGAAATAGCCTATAAATAAAATATCTGTGAAGGGATTTACAGATACAGAGAAAAGATTGCTATATGGGTGAAAGAAACAGTAATGGAAAAACAGCTGTTTCTAACAGCCAAAATTGAATCAGAAACCTAGGGCTTCCCCATATTCTGGTGACCTCTGATGAAAAACAGCTCACATGACTGCAGGCTGTTTTTAAGATGAAGAACTGTGTTCAGGGTGATAGGTCACCTCAGGGCCCTGTCCACATCTCCCTGCCAGACTCATCCCACTGGGACCAGGGGGAGAGGTGCTTTGGATGCCCTGCAGTCTGGCCAGGAGTGTGTGATGAGCCCTCGCTGGGCACCCCTGCCCTGCCTCCCTGGGGGAGCCCCCAGTGCTTCAGCAACTGGAAACAGCTGGGCAGGTGGTCAGGATCAACCTCTGAGTGTGCCTGGCACTATCACAGCCCTGCACATGGAAAGTCTGTCACCCAAATCCAGGCAAGATCATGCATTTTTTTTAAGGACCTTGGGAAAGTGCAGCAAATGTTTCATTAGTTCTCCATAAGACAGTAAAGTGTTATATTTGTGTCACTAATCACAAAAGCTATTTATAGCAATTTTAAGACTGTACTGATGCAATTAAAATTTTAGAAATAATATTTTCTCTCTACTCAGCCAGTTTATGCAGGTAAAGGAGGTGCCCCCTCAACATTTTCCTTATTGTACCTAGTAGTTTTCCAGCCCTTTGAATTTAGAACAAGTTTTCATTCCATTAAACCATTAGGTGTTACTTAGTCTGCAGCAATAAACTATAAGGCACCTTCATTTATATGCTGAAATACAGAAATCCATTTAGCCAAGTCGTGACAATACCCTCTAAGTCTTCTTTAACACTTCATCCATTTAATTGCAATTAATTAATACAGAGCTATTAGAAAAATTGTGAAACCATTATAGAAATAGCAAATTCTCTTCTTGTACCAATGAGAGAATCTCTAGTGAAGTCAGTGGATGTGGCCCTTACTACGCAGCAAATGTGATTTCTAAACAATATGTTTTCATGCACTAATGGAAGATCTCTGAAATCAATCCAAGAGTGAAGGTGTCAGTACTAATCTAGTTGGAAAGAAAAAAAAAACCACAAATCTCATGCCATGAGACTAAACCCAAATAACTCACAGTTTTAGAGAGTTGTGTTCACTTCTAGCTGTTTTTTTTACTTACTGCTTTATACGTTCTCTTTTGTCCAGCATGTTTTCTGATTTGTTCTCCATTGGGCCCAGTTTCAACATGCATGGAATAGATAATGTCAAAGAAATCTTCTACGACGGCCACCCGCCGTAAAGACAGCTTCTCATCTACACCTACTCCATCCTGAAAAGAAAAAAAAAAGAGAGAGAACAGAAAAAGTAAGGGAGACAAGATGAATAGATAAATTATGATAATCATGAGACACATTGTCCTTTTTTAGAAGGAAGTTAAAGACCCGTTAATATCTGAAGATTACCCACCCTGCAAATAACAGACACAGTATTTTAGGAAAGCTGTGTGATCAGAAGGATCACATAGACCCTTGCAAGCAGCCCATTTAGCCAAACCAGGGCATTTGGCCCCTTGATAGGAAGTGATTTTCCACTTCAGTATTTTAAAAAACAAAACAAAAAGTATCTGTGCTTCTTTCTCCAAATGCACAAACATGAATCAAAGGCAGAAGCAGTCCCAAACACACGGCACAAAAATGCATTATGTGATTGTTAGTAAGGATGCAACAGCTCTTTTATTGTCTCACTCCAGTAAATCTGGAGTAAATTTCCAGTAAATCTGAGCCTAGCATTTCAGAAAGTTGTTTAATAAAAGGTTTTAATTCAAAGAGCTGACAGTAATTATGAATACGAAGGAAGTTGTTATAAACTATTTGCCCCTGCGAAAATTGCTTGAAGACATACTATATGAAGACATACTACAATATGAGGAAAAGAAAGGGATGTTTTAAATATTTTCTACTTTGGCACACAGATGTTCAGTTGGAAGAAGTTGAAAAGTGAGAACACCTAGCATCTGATTTTCAAAAGTGGTAGTGTCATGGTAGCTAAAGACTTCTGAAACGAATCAGTCCCCAATGTCTCTGAAATTTCCCAGTGCAGTTCAGCTCCCACCTTTTTAACAGAACCATCTCCATTAGGTTTTGTTTGTTTTACAGCTGCCTATGGACTCAGTTCTGATGTGGAGCAGGAACTGGGACTCTTGTTTTTCCAGAATAGACATCTATCAAGCAGGCTGCAGTTTGTAATACAACACTAGTATATGAAAAACATAAGAATGGCCAATTCACTTGTACTCCAACACTGTATTCGAATTTAGATCTTTGGAGGCAGCAGTATAACCTAACATTCACTGTGTATTTTAAGCAATAACAGTGTTCCAAACTGAATATATTTTATAATACCATTACTGCTCATTTAATTCATGCCGCAACAAAATTCCTTTACATGGGCACTTCTATGCCAAAACACATGCAATTATCGCTGCAGTGACCAAATAAAGACAAAGATGAGAAATTGAAAGGTAATAATTCTGTGTGACTCCCACTTGCTGTCCCCCTGATTATAACTTCTTGCTAACCCACTCCACTAAGTTTCCTGTATGTGGACAAACATGATTCATTTTTCTCACTCCCTCTATTTTTATTCCAGCCCACTTCAATTTTTCATATATTTCAAAGGAAGAACCCAAATAATCCTAACGGCTCCAAAGAACCCCCCAGGGTGACATAGAGGAGCTCTGACACGTTCCTAGCAGCAATAGAGAAAATGTCAATGCCTTTAGAGCATAACCTTCTAAATGTGCATTATTCCAAGTGACAGTGGGTTAGGAGGTGTTGATACACCACCAGCCAGACAGGTTATGCCCTGTCCTGCTCTAGTATGCCCAACCTTCTTCAGAGAGGTCCCTGCCCAAAGCTGTGTGGTCTCTTCCATTGTGTTCTTTATCCCCAGGAGACAGACGGACCTGGGCAGAACCCCAGAACATGTGACATGAGAGGACTGCCACAGTTTTGATGGAAATGACTGTGTTGAGGATTCAGGGTGGAAGAACATGAGGAATTTGCAGGGCAATCTCTACCCCAGGTCAAAGCCTCGGATCTGCTAGGAACAGTTGCCCTGAGAAAGCTGCAAAGCTCCCAGCCCATGATCAGTCACTGACCACCAGCTCAAAAATTTCATGGCACTGTAACAGGTTTTGGTTTAAACATCATTAAGAATTTGCTTTCCACCACCATTGCCTACTATTTAAAGAAATATTGCTTTAGAGATAGGGCCAACATCAAATTCAGATCTTTGCAGCTTTAATCTTTAGGGATTCACATGTGAGTGCTATAGGGGGGCCCATCTTCAATCATTATTTTCTCACTACCCAAACAGCACAGTGGGATCCCTGATGATTTCAAACACACTTATTATGACGACAGTGTTATCTCACACTGCTCTCCAAATACTCAGAAGTTTATAGTGTTGATTAACTGACAAAGATTTAATCTGTTTATTACTAATTAGTTTTATTTTATGAATTTTCCTACCAGGGAGCTCTCTTTTTTAATTAAAAAGAAATGCATTACAACAATATTAATTTAAAACCTGAGATGCCACCTCAGCAGAGCTGACACATGCAAACATTATGAACACATTTAAGGAAGAAACTCAGAAATGAAACTCATTTTGCTGCTTTTGGTGGCCATAGCGTGCAGTGCTCTCTCTCTAATGGTCCTCCTACCTCTCTCCCCATGGACATGCAAACGTTGGCAAGTATGATCTGGGGGTGCTCCTGAAGGGGTATTTCTCCATGTAGCTGACTAAATCAATAAGCATTGATAGTACTTCTAAAAACACACAGAAATAAAGTCTGCACAAATTGTCATGACTCCTAATTGAAGTCATGACTCCTAATAGAAAATTAATACAAACTTTCCAAACCTTTTCAATCAAAAAGAGTAGGAAAGAAATGGTTTAAACAGAGTAGAAACTGCTTCAGGGGAAGACAGGGCTATAATTCAATATCTACATCTGTAACCTTATCTAGTGGAGCCTGGACATGACTAAGTTGGCTTCATCCTGCTTGGTGCTGTCTAAGACAATAAGGTAGACCTTGATTCAGAACACCTGCAGTACTGTGGAAGGTGCCAAGGTGCTGTGAGTGAACTGTTCAGTTCATCCAGCAACACCCAATGCTGGGCAGAGCTGTAAGCCTCAGCTGCAGAAGCAATACACCAGATGAGTAATTTGAATAAGGTAGCTACTCACTGACATTTTTGATACTGACATCCCAATAGGTAAAAAGCTGGGCAAATGATAGAACCTCAAATCTCCATTTAAACCATGAAGTCTCTGAAGTAGACACAGTTGTATCAGGCTTTCCTGCCATATGCCATTACACTACACTTTTATCATGAAATTGCTATTTTATAAAGGTATTAACTAAGCAGCTCTGCTTTATAAGCTGACTTTGGGTAAAAATTTTCACAGTGCCTAAGGGGACAGTTTTTTAGCTTCAACTGAGGCTAAAAAAAAAAAGAAAACTGAATGAGAGCATGCATCGTAATGCTATTCCCATGACTGAAAGGCTATGAAATGTCCACAAGGGACAGGACAAGTAATAGGCTTAAACCACAGCACAGGAGATTTACATCAGACATTTGCAAAAACTTACAATTGATGTGGATAGTCAAGTACAGTAACAGTTTGCCTGGGGAGGCTGTGGGATGTATGTCACAGGAGGATTTTGAGACCAGGTTAGGCAAAAATCTGTCAGGGATACTATGCGTAAATCCTGTCTTAGGCAGACTAGATATTAATTGAGTTTCTTCTTGATAATTCTAGGAAGCTTAAATACTACTTTCAAAGTGAGTTGGGCAGTAACAACTCTGGAATAGCAAGGAGGATATTTATAAATCACTGAGGTATTTTTAGGACTTTTACTCAGCACAGAAAGAGTCCAAGCCTCCCTTTCAAAAATGACTTAGGAATGGAAGCTGCACTGAATGCAAGCACTGGACTTAGACTATCAAATCTTTCAGGCCATTTCATCCCTCTCCTTTCAGCTACCCCTGAGGTGTGCTGTGCCCTGTCCTAAACCAGTTGTCTCAGATGCCTCTCTGGCCAGCAGTGTGACAGACACTGACAAACTACATTCATCCTTATAGCTGCTGAAATGGTTTCAATCTCTGTCAGTGAGATCTTATTTCATTTTACTCTTCACATTACAGTTTTTCCTGTTTACTCTTGGTTTTATGTATATTCAGAGATTTCCCTATGTTCTTAGGATACAAATAAAGAAATGTTTCTTTTCTTTTTCAGCACTACAAAATCCATTTGTACTCTGAGATTAAAGTTGTTTTCTTGTTTGTTTTTTAGATATCTAGACAAAGAATAAATTTCTGAACAGAAGTGAATTTTACAGAGAGTTGTGCACCTCCCAGAAAGTGCTAAGGATCCCTTTGAACCAGGATGCTTGAGGAGACAGGCAGTCTCTTTTATTGAGGTTGAATCTACGGGGCTTGTTGGAGTAAAGAAAGGAAGAAAGTTTGCCAGTAAAGTGAATAGATAAAACTCTTAAGGCAGCAAAAATATCTGTTAAATGAAAGGCTGTCATTTTTATAGTTACTTTGCAGAGGAGAAAAAATTTAATACAAGCCTTTAAAATTCATGCCACTGAAACAAAAGTGCTTGTAATTCCTTGCTTGAGAATAGCTGCCCCATCTCCTGTTAAAATTTCTAGGAGGAAATAGGTCTCATAAAACACCTTCTTGCTTTGTGAATGAATATAACTATCAGCATCTTGACAATGTTTGAAAAATATTCCTATAAAGACATGATAGATAGAAACAGAAAATAAGAGGCGAGTCTTGGTTCGTAGTTTTATAGAAAATGTTCAGGTCTATAAAAACCTCTGTTGTAAAAGCATCACAGCCAGAAGCACCTACAAAACATTAGGAGTAGATGCAAATAACAATGCACCTAAATATTTCATTACACAATATAAATCACATGTAAATCTAAGACTGCTTTGACTGCAGAAATATGATGTGTAACATTTTTCTCATATAATCAGTTCAGACAGCAGCAGAGTTAAAGCTCATTTATGTCCCCACACCTCTGCTGACTTGTACCACATTTTGAATTTCCCCTGGATGAGAAGCAAAGTCTTTTGCTGACTGAAACACCGTACCCTGAATGAACAAAAAGTTTTGCTCATAGCCCTACGCATTGTTAGTTCATGCATAATGAGCTCCTGACATTATTGTATGTAGATGTTTTACTCCCTCTGGGTTCAAGATAGGAAAATTTTGTATGGAAAGTGTTAGGAGGAAGCAATGGTAATTGATGTATAACATAAACCCTATATATCTGTCTGCAGAAATAATTCAAAACAAATTAACAAATTGAAAATCCCATTGTACATTATTTCCTGTATCTGCTTGTTCAGTAACTGTAAAAAATATTGATATTTAAAAACAGGGATGACCGTTTTATAATGCCTCTTACTCCCATAGAAATGAACAAATTACTTTAATCAGGCCATGTATTTGAACTCCCAGGTTATGAGTACATCCATTTGAATATCTGACTCATTCCCGTCAGCACAGTGAAAATCCACAAAAGAGCAAAAGTTATTTGTATTTGATAGCTATTATTAAGTAGCCTAAAATAAATAAACTGATCATTTCTATCCAGTTCCAAATAGAAAGTGTCTATAATAGCAAAAGGGATATTTATTATTTGAAATTTACAGTTTCTGTTCCTCATTATATCATGTTTGGACAGCAAATCTCATTTTTTACCAGCAGATGGAGACAGGAAAAATCAGAGTTATATTAAAACAGATACACACCCGAACCATTTCCAGCTGACAAGTTCTCCCTTTAGAAAAAAACATACACTACAAAAACTAAACAAATAAGCTAGGTAATGGCAGCAACGAGTCAAACTAATTGTAGACATAGATCATGAAAAGAAAAATAATAAAGTGAAGTAAAATGGCAAATTAATTTACCCTTTGAGATGAGAGACTAAAACTAAACAATAGACACAAAGTTTTGGTGTATTATGAAAGCTGAAGGTGACAAAAAGTCCTCTTACTGGACTGGCTTGATAGGGGAGTTCAAAACAACCAATACACAAAATCAGTACTGAGCAGAAGTCCCTTTCTCCTTTAACTCTTGAAATGTTCCAGATGATGGGAAAGCACCAAAGCCAAATCTCTGTCCATAAACAGTGAGGGTTGAATGCTGGCTGCCAATAAGTCTAAAATATCCCACCTAAAAGGGCTATCCTACTGAGTTGTTTCAGGTGAGGCCATCATCTGGTGTGGATCACTAGCTCCATTAAATTAAGCTCTAGCAGGGAGAGAGAATGGGTTGTGAAACTCCACTTACCAAACTCTAAAAGGAAGGTCTGTTACCTGTTTTTCTTTGAAGCATGGTAAAATAGGCCCAGAGATTATTTCATGATACACAAAATATTTTCAAAGGTGTTTTCAGAGGTTCCTTTGGCATGAATCGGATAATAACCTGGCCAGTGGTCTCTGCAATAAATATTTAATGCTCTTTCCATATTAAAGGGCAAAAACTTATCTTCCTCATCTTTCTTCACAAGTGTATATGGATGGCAAGAGACAGAAACTGATGCACAGGAAGTTCCACCTGAACATGGGGAAGAACTACTGTGCAGTGACCATGCACTGGGACAGTTTGCCCAGAGAGGGTGGGGAGTCTTCCTCACAGGAGATACTCAAGAAATGTCTGGATGTAACCCTGTACCATGTGCTTCAGGATGACCCTGCTTGAGCAGGGAGGTTGGACCAGATGGCCACTGTGGTCCCTCCCAACCTGACCCACTCTGTGACTCTGTGAAAGGTAGATCTATCATCAGTGAGAGTGCAGAAGATATTTGAGCTAAAACATGGAGTGCATGTACTGACTCTTGCGTCTCCTACCAAAACCAAGCATGGACATGGTAAACAGGAGGTAATTTCAAAAAGATGCCTGCACTCAGAGCCTTGAAGGAATGGCAGGAAACCCTGTGAGGAACACAGGACAGGCAGAGCCCTGGTTGCAGTTCACTCTTCAAAGTTAAGAATTGCTTCTTAACTGAGGTCTGAATACTCTTTTCCCTCAGCACCTGATTATTTTTTTCCTTTGATGTTAAACGTTTACACAATCCTTCTGAACAAAAGCGGGTCAGAAGCTGGGTCACACTTCACTGTTTGTGAAGTCCGTAGCTGCAGGCTAACCAAACGCCACACGCTGGATCTCCACCAGCAAGCGGGTCACCGCAGCAGCAGCACATCTGCGGAGCAAAGCACACCACACCAAGGAGCTCATGCCACACCATAAGCAGTTCAGGATATCTCTAACCTGGACCTCTGCAATGGACACAATTCTGGTCACAACCCAGTCGCTGTATGTCTATCAAATGCCAGTTTTCTTCCACTGAAAGGAATCTGTTTATATACTGAAAAAATATTACACTGTGAAACAAAGCCCAGCAAGCATGGTCAGGAGCTTTGTTCCAAAGACATACTCGTTTTCCAAACTAAAATGCCAATGTAAATGCTGACATACCTTCCTTAATAAGGCAACAAGATAGGATTCTTCACACACACATATTGTAATGAATATTATCCAAACTGACAAGAAAGATACATAACTAGCTCAGGGACACACATGGCCCTGGTGTGACTCAGGAGATCAGAAAGGAGCTGAAAAAACACTTATTCTGAAACACAGATCTTGTTTGCCACATTACTTCTTCTACATGCCTTCCTCTCTAGCAAATTCTTGCCTACTTAAGCTGTTAAAACAACAGATGATGCTTCCATCATTACATGCAGTCTGACATCAGCTGGCCTTTTTTCTTTTATTTTTGGACAGAGAAAGGAAATTAATGCTCCATTCTGTCTACAAAAGTTTGTTGAGTTGGTGTATTTAGTACTTGACAAAGTAACCCAGGCACTACATGCATCATATGAAGTGAAATGTATCTGACAACTCCAATCGAACCAATGAATTGGACAGAGAGAGTGGAAGAGCACACATAACACCTGCAGGGGAATGGCAGCTTGCATTTCAAAGCTGAAAAATTATGGTCAGTTTATAATAATAATAACAACGCTAATAAAAATAAATCTTCAAATTGTAAAAGAAAACAATTTCTTGAATTACATTTTTTTATTAACTTGAACTTCACTATAATTTACTTACAAATTCTTAATTTTGAAAAATTGTCTCAAAAATAATTCCTGATCTTGGGAAGTTTCAAAAAAGCTTTTTCTGAAGCTTGTATTTTAAAAAAGAAGCAATAACTGTTTCTTTTTTTGATAACCAGATTGTATTATTTCCTGTTCTCTGAAGGATACTGTCTCTTTTCTAATGGGTTAGTATCCTATTAGAAAGAATTAAATTTTGACTTTGAAGTTGATTTTTTTTGAAAATATTCATGGCAGGTCTGGAAACACCCAGCACACTTCACTTGCCCTCTTCAAACTTGCTGTTTGGCAAGCAGCTGAGAGCTAATAAACCCAGCTTGGGCATCAAGGGTAACTAAACAGAGAGCCAAATCTAACTGAAGCTTTTTTGTTTAAGTTCACATTCATGACCAAAGTTTTAATGCATGTATTCCTTCTTCATGACTCATTAAAGGATTCATCTAGGTGTAAGGACCTTCTACCAGAATTTTCTGTAATATTATGAATTCTAAGAAATTGCAGATTTTAAGCTTAAAAAGCTGTCAACATTTCAGTTCTACCATGAAACAAGATGAAAGTGTGTGAAAATTCATCCCATTAAAGTAACATTTTATTCTTTTACTGAAAGTAAAGCTGAACATAGATGTAAGTATTAAGATAACTGTAAGATTTCCCCTAAGACACTAAAAAAGTTTCAAAGAAGATATTCTGAGGTTGGAGGTAATCTTTCTGTGTACAGATTTCTTCAGCTGTTGAAAAAAACTGTAAACACACCATCAGACTAAGTAAAAAAATTGAAGGCTAACAACTCACTGAAGCACAAGTGTCCACTAAGTGTACGAATACTGAAATGACATTGCCTTTCTCATGTCTTTCTACTCTTCATACATTTTATCTGATCATTATATCTGCCAAGCTGTAAAGAGTTGCTCCAGGACTTTTCCAGAGAAGACTGCAAAGCCAAGCTAAATGCTTGGCAGGGGAGTTGCCTTTTCAATCTCACAGCTAATCTGGAAGGGTCAGCTACTCCTGGTGAGTGTTCTAAAGGGAAGGGACTTCAGCTCCCCACTCCAACAGCTCAGCACACTGTACTGTGATTTCCATGAAGCTTTGTTTCCAAAAGTTAGTAGTAATTATAATACATACAAAACTTAGTTTTACTTTAGTCTCAAGATAGACAGTTCTTTGTATCTGCTGAGCATGAAAAGATTTGCTTTTCCCAAATAAAGGTACAAGGATAAACCAACTAATTCTCCTCAATTTTTTTTGACTGCAGGGGATTTTAAAATGAATGGGTGTGAATACTAGTGTGGGCCTGCTTAGTATGTTCAGGGTTTTTTTCCTAAATTATAAAATCAGGTATTGTCATCAGCTCAGCAAAAAGAAATGGGCAAGCTACTAATTAAATGTTGACTCTTAACATTCCTATCATGCTCCAAAAATGAACAATTGCTCAATTATAATTTAAAGTGTGCTATACTTTACAGGTATTCAAGCACTAGGGGAATGCAATGTAGATCTATAATGCCACCTTTTTTCAGACTGATGAAATGCAACTACTGTACACCAAAAGTAACCTAACACTAAAGTGAAGCTTAAATAACAATGACTCATTACCCCAAAGTGCTGCCTGTGGAATTATGTGAATTAAATATATATATTTTAAAATTATATTCCAAATACTCATAAGCCTCTGATGTAAGGGTGTTGGCAGAGGGAGCTTTTTTAATACATAATGTGAAATGCAAGTGCCAAGTGTTACATACTGCAACGACGTGCCAAAAGCATACCACACCACAGATCAACCCTGCACAGTGACAAAATGTCTAAATTTTTAAAAAATTGCTTCAAAATCCTAGTTAATTTGTAAAATATTTCAAAAAGTCAGGGAAAAAGGATGAATCAGAGGACTGCTGATGGGATATAGTTTTTTTTTGTCTAGGTCTCTGGCTGCAACTCTAGCAAGGGCTTTTGTCCCTGAAGTTGCTGCCTCCTTTCACCTGCTGCCTGTGGCAAGGAACAGCCTTGGGGTGGCAGGGAGATGAAACGTGTGACCTAATCTCTGCCATCGAGGTTTCTGCAACAGCTGTTCCCTTGCTTACACAAAACGAGTTCATGGTCTCAGCACAGCTCCCAGAAGACAGCTGTCTCCATCACCAAAACCACTGCTACAACAGCCCATCAGGTGCCATTAAATGGTAACCTCAATAACATCATCAGTAAAGACACTGGGGATCAGATTTTAAGCTGCACTGGTGCTGTACAGGCAGCTTAAGGTTCGGAAAACATCAGTGGCTTTGCACGACCCATACAAAGCTTTGGTGCTGATACAGCCTAAGCACTGGCTCAGCAGCCTCACCTGCAAGGCCAAGTGCAGAATAATGACAACTGTCCCCAACTCCAGTGCCAAAGGGGACAGGAGTCTCCAGGGCACCCATGTTCCACGCATGGCGTGGTTCTCTGACCACATTACCAACATACTTCCCACACTGGAAAAAAGCTGCTTGTTGCAGGGAGCAAAAAGGTACTCCCCAGACTAAACATTCCTAGAGCACAAATTAACAGCCTCTAATGGACTTCCCTCTAGATTTCTGCGAGTACAAATGAGCAGAGATTATGAAGGGGCTCTGTAATTGCACAGGTAATGTTACCTGGCCAGGGACACAGGCCACTGGGAACTCAGGGTCATGTCATACAAGCAGAATGCAGGGTCACTGATTTCCACCTGCATGGGGAAATCATGCGCCAGCAGTGTGCCAGCCCTGATGACATACAAACATAAGCAAAGTAGGAGCTGTAGGGGTTAGGGTCTGTTCTCAGATGTAGCAGCACAGTAACCGGAAAAATCAGGCAAAACATTGGATATAAAATCTCTCTACCAGGTTTGAAACAAAAGTAGTAAATATCATGTCAGATATTGGCAATAAGTTTTTGGTGTAGCCAGCAATGCCATGAACCAAATATCTAACCATGTTCTTCAGGAAAGTTCTTCAAGGAGTGGTATAAATCTTTGCCTTCCAAAAAAGCCAGGAAAAAAACAGAATTTTTTTCAGCCTGCCTCAGACCTGAGAGAAGGCTTGTATCCTCAAAAGCATCATCAAACTGAATCAATTGGTAAATAATGAATATTCCTTTTTGGGTTTTTTTAGTTTTGTTAATATTTGTATGTGTGTGTGAACAGATCAGGTTTTATGAAATTACCTCAGCAGGCTTATGTGGGGCTCTTCAACAACTTATTTGTTGAGTTTTTCTTTAATTAAATTACATTTCCCCAATTCTATCACTTTTTTCACTCCTGCAACACTTTTCTCTCCTGGCTAACCTAGGCAAGAACAAGTGCCAGATGCAAAAATCTTGTGTTTCTGTGAGGAAACACTGTTGCAGATAGATTACTTACACCACTTTTTTTTTCCTTTTCTTCTTCCTCCCTTCCTCAGCCATAAACAAAGTCTACAGCATGAAGAGGCCAATCCTTGCCAGCAGAACCAAGTTTTGAAAAACACTGCTTCACCATATGTTCAGTCCTGACCAGCGTGATAGTTCGGAAGCTGACATCTGCAGATGGGGAGTTCATACCACCATTCAGCACAAACATGCTGCTACTGTACACTGAAGTCAATATTAGCCAGACTTTGCTTAGGAGAAATTTTCAACACTGATCTACAGTTTCACCTTGCCAACTAATTTTTGTTACACTGATGTAAATGAAATAGATATAAAAAGAATCTCAGAGAAAAATGGTGGCGCTGGTTGAAAAAGGGAGTCCTTGCAAATCCTTTTGGTAATCTCCTTTAGAAGGAAAACTCTTCTGTATCAGATATTATATTGAAGCTGTTGTAAGAGAAAACACTTGCTAATGTTACATATGATGGAGCTTCATGAAAGCCCACTAAACTCTATTTGGCCTGTAGGGGTATGCACTACAAGAATACAATGACCTCAAACAGTCCCCTGAACATCTTTGAAGACCCAGTTAACTCAGTTTTTCTCTGAACAAGATATATCAAACTTGCAATAAGCACTGAATGAACCAAAGTCTTTCTTGCCTTTTTTGATGCCCTTCTTAAAGCAGCAAAAATACTCTGATTAAATGTTTCTGGGAGTGACATTGGTTCTTCTACAGAAGCACTAAGATAAAATGCATTTTTCCTGCTACTTTCACTTTTTCTCCCCCTTGCTCCTCTCTCATTCCATCTGCAGCTCCTCATGCAGTCCAAACACTTTTTCCAGGGCTTAAACAGATTTACGGCTAGCAATTTCCACAGAGACTGTGTGCATGTTCTCTCAGGCATGCTCAGGCACCAACACTCATCAGAGGGCTGGAAATCAAAATCTGTGTCAGTTGTGCCACTGGCAGTGAAATTCCATGAGTTCATGTTCGTTGTGTCCCTCATTCAGGCCTTTACTGTATAGCAGTGGCCTTCTTCAAAAAGCTGTATCTAAAGCCTCTGTGTGAATTTTCTTTAAAATGTTTTGCAGTCTTATCTTACATGCACATCTACCATCGATTATTAAATGGGAGAGTAAATTGAATCATTTTCCTTTATTATGTTACTCTAAAACTGAAGTGGACAATGTCTGGACTGTAAATTCAGAGTAGAAAGAGGTTAGATGTTCAGTTCTATGAAACTTTACCCAGAACTTTTCCTGCATCAAATTTGTAGCACGCCTGAGCAGCAAACAGTTCAAAACAATGGTAACTACAACACTGACTTTGCAAATTCTGTTATATTAAGTAAATTCAGCTTCCTAATTTTTTATAGATATTAGTTACCTAATTTCTCTTTAGTGTAGATAAGAGGTACATCCCACTTCTGATCACTAATGATGCTGTCCATGACCCCAATTCTTTTCCTAACAGAATTAAGGGAACAGCCAAATAATGAAGGGGATCATTATTACCTCAACAGTACTGCAAAAAAACAAAACTGGTGTTTTGAATAAGTAAGTAACCAGATTTGCCCAACACCTGATGCATGATGAAAGACAGGGAACCAGAGTATTTGCAAGTTGAAGACTCCCTATTAATGAGATGCTTGCAAGTCTGCCTTAATCCAGGCATGCCCACGAATTTACTGCCATACACTAAGCTTTGCATGCAAATATATATGACATTATATGATATATGATATGATATATGATATGATATATAATATTAGTATACATATAGTGCAGTTGATGAAAGACAAGATGCAGATGAAATAGTCTGCTCTAATAAAATTCATGCTTATTTCGTCATACTTACAATGGGTAATATGCAAACTATACAAAGCTTTGTAATTAATAGTACGATTCTGTGCTCAAAACATGAACCAAACACTATATTAACAATTCTCTGTGAGCATGCATCCTTACTTAAACTTTCTCTCATTATATAAAAAGAATAAAGTTTAAGTTCCTCAGCTGTTTATAAGAACAGGAAGAAGAGTTGAAACATAGTATTAGAATTCAATTACGTTTTAAACACAGTATAATGATTATATTATTCATGAAGTTCTGAAGAATTTGGTGGTCTGTCTCCCAATATCTTACTTTAAACTACTGTGCTCAAACTGTATCAAAACTGTAATTCACCAGTAATAAGTGACCTGTGCATTTTCTCACTTGTCTGTATATATTGGCTGTATTAAGTTAATGGGAGACAGCACTTGGATGCCTTCACTACTGACAATAAAGTTCTCTTCTTCTCATGACATTCACATGATATGTACAACTTGACTGATGGATGTGCCATCCAACCCAGAGCTGGTTGTAATTGACAGTTTAGCTTGAATTTGTCATATGGGATCTCTTGAGATGGAAAGTACTATAGAAAATCAGGGACAGATGAATGAAAAATCAAATGGTCACTTAGTCCACCCCCGACAGAAAAGGGACTGTCTTCTGCTGCTCACAATGTAATTTCTTGTCTTGTCATAAATTACCCATCTGAGGTAGGTTTCATGACTGCCTCTGAGACACTATTTTACAGACTAGTAGAGGTAAACACAGAAACTTTGGCTGAGCCTATGCCAAGAGCCGGCCACAAAAGCTTCGCAGACTGCTGTGCTGCTCTTTCTTAGTTATGTTCACTTGAAGCACAGGCATGACACTAACCCTCTCTAGGACTCATTGGAGAATAAAGTTCCTCTGTCATACTAGATCATATCTTCTAAGAAGGAGTTAGCAAGGGCCTCTCGGTGGCAGTGAGAAATAGGTGATCACCTCCCTAAGGCTTTGTCATGTCACTACCTTGTTTCCAGCTTATCTCCCAATTCCAGGAGCCCAATTTCATCTCCTACCAAAAATAGCTTCCATTGCAAGGGGTTCAGCACAGTCTTTCTTCACAAATAATAGCTTAATTTAAAATCCCATTGAAGAATCACAGAATATTCTGCATTGGAAGGCACCCATAAGGCACCCACAAGGATTGTCAAGCTCAACTCTTAAGTGAATGGCCTCTGCAGGGAATCACAACCCTGAAGATATTAACTGCATGCTCTAACCAACATAGCTAATCTCAGGGTAACATTGATTTTAATGAACTATGGCTCAATCTTCCAAATTGTCCTATTCTCTCCAAAATGATGCTTTGCCTGCAAAGGACTAGGGGCACACAGTCATCAATTTTCATTCCTCAGCAAATGCAGAGATCACAGTTTCACATACACATCAGAGATAGCTACAGTTATAAAGCTTCTAATTTATCTCACAAGGAACCCCAACATCTGTTTTCACCTTGCTGACGACATGAACAGCAACGTTTTTATTCTGCTGAACAAAACATTTACAAGGACTGAATTTTCAAATGCATATTTTGTTCCTTAATGCATCAATTCAACATTAAACTACATCTTCTGATACACTGCTATACCATCAAGAAGCCGCAATTTGGTTATCTCAAACTTTGACCATTTCTTTATGTCAGGTTTGAGTCTTCCTGGACTACATTTCCCAAGACACCCTGCAGGAGATCACATGTTTTGTGACACATCTAGTAAAACCAAGGACGCTAGTGTAGTAGAAATTCTTGTGTCACATCTCTCTTTGTAAGTATATTGCACCCACTCATTTGCTTGCACTTTATAGCAGCTGCTCACTCCAAAACGACTGAAAAGGCTTTGATGCACTTGCACCAACGGAGTCAGCCATGAGGACTGAGTATGTACTTCATCTACATCATTTAAGCCTTGCCTGCTCTAAGAGAAATATGTTATTTATTGATGAATCGCATCTGCTACCCAAACCAAACACCAGGCCAGTTGTAAGTAAACTCTAAATTCAAAATTGTATGTCTACAACTGCCAAACAAGCATGGACCACCAAGAAGATTTTTAAAAGACCATACAGGCAAGCCCTGTTCTGTTCTGTGCAAATAGCCTATTACAGTACTGTATTTTGTGCACTACAGCCTTTAAAAGGAAATGACACAGTAATTTCCTGTCAAATCAAATAATTTCTAGCATAACTTTTCATTGGGGGTATTCTGCATGTATCCTGAAATTTGCTTTCTGGGGAGACAACAGGCACAGCTGCACGTCTGGTAAATATGTGTGCTTGGTTTTCATGTAGGGATACACATGAAATTAAATTCAATTTGATTCAACAGTATTTTACTGGCATGGCAAGCTGCTAAATGTAGCCTAGGAAAAATGAACAGACCCTTGAGGAAGCTGTCACCAGCTGATACAATGAGTTTAGGATGGGGTTTCATTCTGTATCTGGGGTTTTATCCCATCTATCTATTCCCTACCACTGCCCTTTTTCCATCTTGTTCAGTCATTTTTAACAGTAATCTGCCATCTGAGAGTACTTCACAACACAATGCCATCATTACACTCTCCCCCAGGGGTCAGGAATATTTTTTTACTCTTCTTTTTTTTTTTTTTTCACAAATACATTTTAGGATTTCTGATGATACCCCAAAAAATATCTTTTTGTTTTTCACTCAGATTTTGGATGTTTATGTAAAAAGCATAGCTCCATTTCATTTTTTCCTACTAGATTTTCTGCTCAGATGCTCCTTTTTTCCTCCCTCCCCTTTTTTTTTGTCTCCTTGTTTCTGCTCATAGCTTATAGACATTCCTTCTCCATCCAGTGTATGTTTCAGCCTGTATATTCACTGAAATTAAAAAAAATCTATTAAGACAACAGTGTCCAGTTGAGCTTCCTATTGTTTGCTTTCATCCTTCCCAGATTTCAGTTATACAGAGCCTCATGAGTTACAGAAACAGAACCATAGAACCACAGAATGGTTTGTGTTGGAAGGGACCTTAAAGATACTCTAGTTCCAATCCCCCTTGCATGGGCAGGTATACCTTCTACCAGATCAAGCTGCTCAAAGCCTCATACAACCTGGCCCTGAATACTTCTGGGGACGGGACACTCACATTGCCCTGGGCAACCTGTTCCAGTGCCTCATCACCCTCATTGTAAAAAACCTCTTCCTTCTGTCCAATCTAAATCTACCCTTTTTCAGTTTAAAAAGATTGCCTCTTGTTCTGTCACAACAGAAACGGTGAAAACGCTCTGTCCATCTTTCCTGTAAGTGCCCTTCAAGTATTGAAAGGCTACAATAAGCTCTCCCTGGAGCTTTCTCTTCTCCAACTGAACAGCACCAACTCTCTCAGCCTGTCTTTGTAGGAGAGGTGCTCCAGCCCCCCAGCCATCTTTGTGTCCCTCCTCTGGACCCATTCCAACAGAGCCGTGTCTTTTCTGTGCTGTGGACACAGCACTCCCAGGTGGGGTCTAATGAGAGCACAGCAGAGGGGTGGAGTCACCTCCCTCAACCTGCTGGTCAAACTGGGGGTGATGATTGTGATCAACTCAACTGATGCTATGTGTAACTCAAGCTGTATCAATTCTCTGAATTAATCCTTGTGAGTTATTTTAATATTTTAATCCTTGTGGCAATTTATTTTGCATTTTTGGTCCCACAGAAGTCAACCTATTACTATTAAGAGGCCAAAAAATAATGGCATTGATGTTGCTTTCACATTTGGTCCTCCTGTGCTGCTGTGTTACAACAGAAGGAATGTCTCCCAGTGAGATGGCACCTGGGATATAGGGCCTTCAGCAAGTTTACTAGAATGCTCTCCTTCTCCAGGTCTTGCTTTATGGTGCAGCATAATCACACCATTTTTTTCACATTAAGCTTTTACGATCTGATTTGTAAACTTCAGAAACTGAAGCTTCTAGACTCCCCTATTATGAGGCTGAGCTTTATATAATTTAAGATGTATTCAGTGTTCCTATCTCTATAATTAAATTTGTCTGGTTTTGTTATTTTGAGCACCTTCTGAATTTTTTTCAAAGAGCTTACTAGGCATTATGTTGAAAGGATTCTGCTCAAATTATATCCTTCATTCTCTCACTTTGTTTTAAGGATAATTACTTAACTGATATTTGAATTAATGAAATAGGGTATGGAAAATCACTAAATTGCCCTGAAAAATCTTACGATTTAGGAAAAAAAACTCTGTTTTTTTTTATTTCCTGGTTTCTAAGTCTACAGGGTCCACTTGGGACATTTGCAGAGTTTAAAGTGGAAGTTCTCAAACATGAGCCTGCAAGACCATTCATTAATAAATCAAGAGTCTCTAGAACCACACTAACTACCTGCACTTTATATACTCATCGATCAAAAGGTTGATAATGAAATATCCATGGTCCTTGAGAGATTTTGAGAACTGAAAGGGAGTTGTTGCTAAGATAATATTTTCTATACAGCTATGGGGATTGCTAAAGGACTTTTGTATGAGGGGGTTTTTTAACACAAAAGTAGAATTTTCACGAGCATTTGACTGTAGATGGGATTTTTAAAGAAAAAATTACAAACACCGTGGGACTTGAAATGAAATTGTAATCGTTGATAAGACTCCATTTTTGAGCTACTTTAATATCTATAAAGAAAAAGAAAGCTTCTTGATCTTTTCTGACATTAACATCTTTAGGATACAGATACAGTTTTGTGTTTTGTGTTTTGGTTAGTTTTTCATAATGTTATTAGATTTTTATTTTCATGTGTGATATTACTATTGGTCAGATATTTTACTGACTTTTGTAGGTCCCAGAAGCATTCTATTAAAGACAAAAGGAGTCCTCCAGCTGTATTCTATGCCACAAAATGCAGCATTTAGTGAAGCTGATAAAAAATAGTTTTCTTTTTTTATGGCTAAAAGACAAACCTCTTCTAGTAGTTGGGGCTAAAGACATTCCTCTTATCTACCCACGCTCCCCAGTTTCTGGGATGCCCCATCAGGTACATGGCAGAAGGGACCCACAAGTCTTCCTCAGAGGGACAGACCTGGCTTCAAAATATTTCATATTAATATTTGCATATCAGGGGCCCAAGTCCATGTTTTCCTATCACAACCATATGCAAATGTTTTTATTGCCTGTAATAGCCAGTGTAATACCTTGAGGGCCAAAAATGGAGCAACACTATTTTTAGCAACAGCTGTACTATATACTATGCTACATACCATACAGCCACCTGCACATGGCAAGAGAGCACAGGGCTGGTAGCAAGACACGTCTCAAGTGGTGGGTTCTGGCAAAAGCAGAAAGCAACAGTGAACACCAGCAGCCACAGTGGCACAAGGTTTTTTATTTCCATTCCCTGCACCTCAAGTCACACCAACCACAACACATCACTATTTACAGCAAGTATTTGTAGCTGTTGTGATGCTGCACAGTCCTGCCAGCAGGGTCTTGTGCGGCATCACGGTGAATTTTCTTAGATTTGGGACTTGCTTCCTTAAGTCAAACTAGAGTTCTCGAGGCCTGTGCTGTCCAAAGGCTGCACAGCTGTGGTGCAAGTGCACTGCAGATGTGCAGGACAGCCCCAATGACATAGGTGACCAGCTGTATCACTGCAAACACACACCAGCACCCATACACAGCAACATGGGAACAGGGCTGGCTAGCGCTGAAACCCATCCAGGGCTGCCCACACAGCTCCTTGGACAGAGGAGGGCATCACCAGCAAGTCCAAAGGAGGGCCACAAAGTTGCAGGGGAGGTGCTCCAGACCTATTATCAAAGACAGGCTGAGAAAGTTGGGGCTGCTCAGCCTGCAGAAGACGAGGCTGCATGGAGACCTCACAGTATCTGAAGGGGGCCTACCGGGAAGCTGGAGAGGGACTCTTCATCTGGAACTGTAGTGACATGACAAGGAGCAATGGGGACAGATTAAAAGAGGGGAAATTTAGGTTAGGTGTTAGCAAGAAATTCTTTGCTGTGTGGGTGNGGGCTGGGAGAGGGGAGAGGGCCGTGCCCCCTCTCGGGGCAGCCCCCGCACCCAGCTGGCGTCGCGGCCGCGCTGCTTCCTCAGGGGGGACCCCGGGACGCGNCACAAGGGAAGAGGTTGCCCAGGGAGTTTGTGGATGCCCCAACCCTGGCAGTTTTCAAGGCCAGCCTGGATAAGGCCTTGAGCAACCTGGTCTAGTGGGAAGTGTTCCTGGCCATGGCAGGGGGTGTTTGGACTAGACGATCCTTAATTTCCCTTCCAACCCTTAACATTCCACGATTCTATCACCCATCCATCACCAGTGTAATGCTCCCCGTGCCTGCAGCAACCACTACGCCAGGCAGGCACAGGACATTCAGTGCACTGAAAATACACTGGAGACGATGTTTTATCGTACCTCACAGTATTCCCTGCCCGCACTGGGTGCAGGCTGATGGCTGCGCAGGGGCTGTCCGTGCCCACCGCGGCACAAAATCCCCCCCGGCCCAGCCAGCCGCAGCCCTTGCCCTGGAGGGCAGCACAGCCTCTCCGCCCGGGCTGAGGCAGGCGCGGGGGAGCGGGCCGAGGGGGCGGCGGTGGCCGCACAGGTGCTGCCGCAGCCCGTCGCCATGGGAACGGCGCTGCCGAGGGCGCGGTGGCCGGGCCGGGCCGGGCCCCCCCGCGAGTGGGAGCGAGGAGCGGGGGTTATGTGTGTGTGTGTGTGTGTGTGTGTGTGTGTGTGTGTGTGTGTGT
>VZSE01001558.1:1051948-1067302 GCA_013398275.1 Promerops cafer
AGCCCTGAATCAATTAATGGAGCCGGCACCGGGCTGGGAGAGGGGAGAGGGCCGTGCCCCCTCTCGGGGCAGCCCCCGCACCCAGCTGGCGTCGCGGCCGCGCTGCTTCCTCAGGGGGGACCCCGGGACGCGGGTCCCCGAGGGGTGGCCCCGGCAGATGGTCCCTCCGCAGCCGCCCCCGTTCCCCGTCCCGTCCCCGGCGAGGTGCGCCCGGGGAGAGGCGCTGGGGAGCCCCGGCCGCACCCCGGGGACACCCGCGGGGAGAAGGGGCGGGGGACACGCACACAACAACAACAAAACCCCGACCCCGCACGGCTGTTTACGGCACCATATGGCTGCAGGGGGAGGGGTGAGGGACATGTCTGCCGAGCCGCCGCGCTCATTATGTCCGATGGAGTCACGGTCACCGCGCCTCCGCCGCACCCGGGGCGCGGGGGGACACCCCGCTCCCGGCACAGGCGGGCGGGGGCGCACGGCGAGCCCCGCGGCCGAGGGGCCCTGACAACCCCCGGTAGGGACTCCAGGGAATAAACACACTGCGGTCTGGCCTCCCTGGTGCGGCCAGAGAGGGAAAATTCAACTCACTTCCCCGAGGTCTATCTCTAGATCTGTTAAGATCTATGTATATCCTCGGCGTAAAGATGAACGTATGGGATAGAGCTCTATTTTGGATCACAACGCGGCAATGCTTGAAACGTGAAAAGGAAAATTGAAAATAAAAAGGTCTTCTGTTGTTTGTTTTTGGGGTTGTTGTTTTTTTATCGATGGGGTTTGAGACGAAAACCTGACCCATTTCGGGGCATCTCTGTCTATGGCTGGCACGTACGAAGGGCTGGAATGGAAGCCCTGGGCATCAAACACTGCCCCGAGATCCACGGCAATTAATGCTATTTTTTCTTTCCAAGCGACGCAGCCATTCATTTCAGAGTAATCCTTGCTGCTCGGCGCTGATGGAGGCACGCTCGGTGCAGCGCGTCCTGCCTCTGGAGAGCTTTCTCGGCTGGGGCAGGGGAAATACTTTGAAATGGCTTATGTCTTTCCTTTCAATGATTCATAAGATAGGTGCTAAACCTTGCCATTATTAGAGAGATAAAATCCACAGACTATGGGGTCTGATAATAGGCAACTATACTGTTATCCATATTACCTTGTAAAATTGAAGTATTGATTTTTTTAAAGCATGGTTTGCTACTTAGCAGACCAATCCCACTACTATTGTAGTCAGTGAGATTTTGCTATTGACTTCAGTGGGAACAGCATTTTGCCTTTAAAATGGTCTATTTCACATTATTATGGTAATATCATTCAGCTGTTCTTAAAATTGGCCTTCTTGGCCTTGGACATTTTAAAAAAATTATGTAAAAATTACTTTAGCTCAACTTCTTCACCTCATTTCTGCTCATGTTTCGTCCAAAGTTTTGTTTGGATAAATCCAACAGATAACTTAGTGTTCCAGATGGTTGTGGGTGGACTGGACCTAATAGATTCTCCAGTTATGTGTGTTTAAGTGGTTTTTTTGTTTTGGTTTAGTTTGGCTTTTTAATTTTACAGAAGCCTTGATTTAGAAACCCATTTGTAGATCTCCTGTTGTGTGCAGCTTTGAATGCATTTGGTTTCTCACCAAAATAGCATGCCTTCCAAAGCAAGATTAAAAATATTAAGATGCAGCCAGCACAGGGAGTGGTTCAGTTCAACTGATGCCACACAAACAGGCTGATCCTCCTGCCCATAGATAACATACATCTGAATTTGGCACCTGCCATTGCGTTGGAATTCAGAAGGAGAAACAGCAGGCCTTGAGGTCTGCAAATAAAGGCAGCATAGGGGGAAAAAAAAATGTTTTCTGCCTATTAGTAAACAATAAACTGCAGCAGTAAAGACAAATGACAAGGATTGAGGAAAATACACTCTGGGCATCAGATAGATATTAGGGCTATGACACCATGGTAAACATGTCCAAGTTCAGAGTGCTAGGTGTATCTAGCACCTATATTAACTGTTTACGTATTTGTGTAACTAAAAGCTTTTTAGTGTCTAGCAACATTCTGCTTAGCTACATTTTGCTACATCATGCTGTGATACTCATTGAACTAACTGTTGACTAATAGACTCCAATTTGTAATAAATGGATAAATGGTTGGGAATAGAAATTTATCCAAAATTCTGCTGATATCAAATTTCCTTGAGAAAATGCTCCCCCCGTGCCTCACCTCCCCCAAAAAAATTTGTTTCATCTTCCACACATTTTCCAGGCAGTTTTGTTAAGCAGTTAATATCTTAAGGTTGTTCTGTGCTTTTAGGTAGCTGACAGTTATGCCTAGCTGCTTAAATACTACTTTTGAAGATCAGTAGTTTTATCACCCAGTTAACAGAAAGCATCTGTCTTCTTTTGCCTGCTTTATTTCATTAGCTTTATTATTATTATTATTATTATTATTATTATTATTATTATCACTGTGAAATGTGTAATATCTGTTCTCCAGGCTTATTTTACTTTCCTCAGCCTCCATCTCTTCCAAGGCTGACTTTCTTGCTTTAAGGATCAGCTCATAGGAAGCTATTAAGCCAAAGTTTGCTTTTACTTGATTGGCTTTAACACTTCACACCATTTGTTCTCTCATCTCACTTTCCTTCCACTCTTATTAGAAGCAGCATTGCTCTAATGCAAATATAGTTCAAAGAGACAGGAGAAAGAGAAAGAGATCTGAATTCTCCTCATAGCAGATGTCTTAATGCAATATCCATGGAGAAGGGAGATTACTTTAAAACAAGTAAACAAACAACCTCAACCGTGTAATTGAGGGTGAATATATGTGTTGGGTGTGTATATTTGGTGAGAGATGCTCTTTTATTTGACTTAAATATATGTATGGCTTAAAGGATTGAAATCAAGCTCATTCTCTGGTTTGGTTTATTCCTCCTTGAACAATCAGAACTTGGGGATTTCTACAACAGAGAGCTGTCTGCACAGTGCATTGCATTGAGTGCACTCCAATGTTGCAGAAGATTATAACCAAAGAGATGGGAGCAGGGTGCCCCTGGTATTATTTTTAGAGCTGAATTTGGCCTTGCCGTTACTAAAACTTCCTAGATATTTTTATACATTTTTTCAACTTTTCTATATGCTTGTTAAGCACCAGTCTCTAGCACATTGGAATTTACCTTGGCAAAACTAGATCGCGCTTACGTGTAAATTATTCTTCACAAATAGAAAAAATATTATCTAAATGTATCCTATTGAGAGCTCAGTCACTGCTACCCAGTCAACCAATACCAACTGATTGGGGCATTGAGAGCCCAGGGCAGTGGTTGTGGGTGGACTCCTCCCTCGGGCACTGACCATTGCAAAGCCTAAGCACCAGCCAGAGGCTGCATTATGTCTTCAAAACAGGGGCATAACCTTTGTGCCAATTTTTTTTTTTTTTTTTTTTAATGATTCACAGACCTTTTGCTGGTCCTGTCCCAAGAGGGGATTTCACCCAGCATGATTTAGGTTGACAGGACAGGTCCTTCAAAGCCTCACAAATGTCAGTGGCTTAACTCCTTCCAACTTCCTTCAGCTACAGTTTCTCAGCTTTTTTTGTAAGTTTGTTGGTTCACTCTTTGGCTCCGTTAGACAAAACACTAATTTACTTTAAAATATTAACACTTAATCATCTATATTGTACTTTACTTATTTGCCTGCTTTTAAATTACAGCAAGAATGATAATGCAAATTTCTTTAATTTTTTGAAGTCTGTATATGTGAAAGTTTTCCTGACTTTACATCCATTAAAATTAAATTTATTAAAAAAGAAATCTTGTAATTACCTATAAATTCATTAAAGTTCAATGATAAGTAGCAGAAAAAATACATAGTTCATTGAAATTCTATTAATTGAAATGTTCTACTTATTAATAAAATTTGACCTGCTTTTTCCTATTTAGGAATGCTTTTTCCTACTCTGCTTTTGAAAGCAGTCCTTTCGGTTCCAGTTCAAAATGTCAGATTCAATTAGGAATATAGGTAAAACAGTATTTTCAGTTCCACAATTTCCTAGAAGTCTGATGTATCTTGCCAAAATTGGGATGAAGAGAATAATACTGAAATTTGTTATATAAAGGGGCAATTAAAAAAGAAGGAAGTAGTCTTATTTTAACTTGCTTTATTCACTTCCAAAGCTAGCTTTACTTATATAGCTTTATAATTTGCTTAGATGCAAATTTAACTATTTGAAAGCTCCCTATATGCCCAGTTCAACTCTCAGTTACACCAAAACAGTGATAACGAGGCCTTCTACTTTAATAAGATGCAGCAGAGGACTTGTGTAAGTTTTCCAAAAAAACACAGGGTCAATGTGCAGAAGTTTACAATAAATGTTTTTTAAGAATTCTGGCTTTTGCTGCTGCATTCATAAAGAATTTACTATTCCACTTCCTTGTCGGATAAGCCCAAATTGAGACAAAAAGGAATAAATAGATGAGATCTGCCTGAACTACAGGTTTTAGATGGATGGCTGGCATTCAAATACAGCACTCATTAAAAGAATGCTGACTGTTTGCTCAGTACAAATTAAATACTTCAGTATTACAGCAACCATAGCCAGGGGGCTTTACTGAACTCTCAGAATATAAAAAGATAAAGGTTTTCAAAAGATGCCATAAAAAGAACTATGACTATGTCTAGATTAAGGGATGAAGGAAGGAGCTACATTCTTTTTTCTTTTCCACTGCCATTTCTTGAGAAATGCAATGGGACAAGTCATCTAATTATATATATGCCATACTTCCTGGTCCCATTGGTCAAAAAGCAAATTCTTTCAGAAATTGTCATCATTTGAATGAGCTAATTCCTCTCATATTTTTCATTAATTCTCTAACAATTCTGCTCTTTTTTTCTTTTCTTCCCACCACAGTAAGGATTTGGTAATAGTTTCGACAAATACAGACACTCAAAAAGCTGACACAGGTAGACAAAAATACAGAGGTGAAAGCAGCACATTCCTTCTCACCACAAGTGCAGCAAATTGTAAACCAGAGGTAGCTCGTTGCAAACGTTCTGTGTAAGCCACAATAATCTCATGCACTGGTCCACATAGGGCAGTGCTGGACCTCAGAAACTTGAATGTCTCTCTCCTACCTCCAGACTAGTGATATCACCACAGCAACGAGCCACAGAAACTGCTACAGTGCAGCTGACCAACAAACCATCTAGTATCAGTCTGCAAGGGAGTCTGCAAAAGATGTTTCAGAGCTCAGTAATTAGTAAATAAACAAACTCCCAAACAAAATACTGTCCCTTATGCAATAATGACCGATTTATTTTCCACTGCTGTAGCACCCGTCAACCTAAGAAGACATACCTAAAACTTATTAAGCTATTCATGAAACAATAGCATGAAGGCTGAGACCACCAGCAGTGTTAAAATTCAGTACCAAGTGGAAGGGGATAGGAGGACGATGGGATTTCAAGATGCTCCAGAAATCTTTCCTTGTGTTGAATGGATGGGCTGGAACATGACTAACCCTGATGGAGGCTCTGTGGGACAACACCTGGGGAGATACTGCAAGACACCGGGTGAGAGCCAGGCAGCGAGTTCATGCCACCACACCACTGCCCCCACTCCCAGAGGCATAGAGCAGGAAGGGCATGAACATGACCTTGTCCTCACTTCTGCTCCAGCCAGCAAAGCTGAGCTGACATAAAGAGCATGCTACATCCTTATGAGAGCCACAGAGCTCCTGTAAAATCCTTGGAAGAAATTTTGGATTAATCAGTCAGGGTTTCTCTAGGGACAGCAGTGCAGACTTTCCTTTCCCAACACTTTGGTGTATAAAAATGGCCTAGCTTTGAATTTACCTTCTGAGATGGTTGTCAAAAGAGCCTTAGGACACGAAATAGAATTTAAAAGGGTGGTGACTGAATTTTCTCTGCTGTTCACCAGTATTTACACCACACTATTTCTCTTACTTTCTTTCTACCTCTTACATGTCTGTTTTCTGCTGAGCATTTTTTCTCTTAATGTTTATCTTTTTGGGTGATATAACCATTTAAACTACTTCTCTTGTAAGTACCCTTTTTCTTTGATAAGCTTGGTTACCTTTCATGTTCCTTTCATCTCTTGCAGCCTTTTAGAGATGAGATAAATACACTAAGCATGCTATTAAAGGCAAGGACATACCATTTAATTAATGAGAATAGTAAGTTTTCAATGTTATTCCCTATATTTTTCCTAATGACGATTTTTGTTATACATGCCCTGCTCATTTTGGATACACTTATTGATTTGTTTGAAACCATTCCTAAATATTTCCCTTGAGATATTACACTAATTCCATATATTTTAGATGTGATTGAAAAGCTTGAATTCTTCCTTTCCTCTCCAAAAGCTAATACAATGATGGCATAAAATGTAAATTATCTGGCAATGGTCTGTAGGGAATTCTGCCGGCCATGATTTCTCCTTTTTTTCCCCCATTGTTACAATATTTCTGTTTTACCTCCCAATTCTTCTTTGACTTAACCTAATTAATTTGCATTTCCATCCAGTGTTGAAAACCCTTCACCTCCCTGAGTTTTATGTGTATATATGTATACATATATGTATATATATATGTGTGTGTGTGTGTATACATATGCACATTGGACTGCCTTGTATAGCTCTCAAATACTTGCTATGGTTTCCCAGTTCTTCATCAGTTTTAATTTGTCATCATAGCCAAAGCTGCAACCCTGTTTTAATAAACTCTGTATCAGATGGGTTTCATTTCAGAAGGAAACAAGAAACAAAGTTTTCACCTCAAAATTTCTGAAAGATTCCTGAATACAACAAGTTAGAAGAACATCATTAGTTGTCTCAAAATCCAAAATACTTCCACCAACAAGCCCGAGCTCATATTTGCACTTAAGATAATTTTTAATGACTCTTACTGATTTTTTTTTTCTTAATGTTGACATATGGTCCACTAGTCTGTGATTTCTATGAGCTATTTTACTACCCTGTTTTTTCCCTTTCTAGAACATTTTTGTCCATACTGCTGTATCACGGTCATATATAGTGGCAAATAGTATATTTTAGTAGTATTTTAGTTCCTTCATTCTTATGTTCTTTATTGGTTCTGAATTTGTGCAAGTCCCAGTGATGCGCTGCAATTTAATATCCCCTCTTTTTTTTTATTTCTTTATTTCTGACCATTCTTCAATTTTATCACCTGAAAAATGTGAACCCAGGAAAGATACTTCTTTATCATGCACATCAGAAAAGATACACAATGAAAAATAAAGTTTGGTGAAATGTCCTCATCTTTCCTGTCTGCTGAAACCTCTGTCCATACCTTAGCTGTTCTTCTCTAATTGTATCTAATTACTTGTATAATGACTTGCCTGTTACTCATCTTCTATCAGCTCAGGGTAGTGAACGTCCATTCCTAAGTGTGATTTCCCATATACCAGCACAATGCTGCTTTACCCTACAGATAGATCATGATTTAGTGGCAGCTACTTCAGCTCTGGATCTGCCTTGAACAAAAGTTTTCTACAAACTCTGCCTGGCAGTATTAGTAGTGGTATGTGCAAGTCCAGAGGCAACAAAAAGAGCAATCACAAGTCAGATTAAAAGTTTTACAGTGAGTTAGATTCATTTAAGTGCAAGTAATCTCACCACGTAAATTTTCTCTAAGTCAAAATATTGTAGCATCCATGTCTTGTATTAAAATCTCTGGGGTAACAAAATGTACAAAAGCTTCAGACACACAGACCTTACTATCAATATAATACATAAAACCTCTCTTTTCCCTAAGGAGTTTAATTATAGGCTCTCAAGTAAAAAAGGTTGAATGGGTTTCATCCTAGGCAGAAGTAGGTCATTTGATAAACGTTGTCCTTCCAAGTCCATACAGAATATTTGTTTCTGAAAAAAGTCTCTACTTGAGGTTAAGTCTAACATAGATCAGTTTTATTAAGTAAACTGTTCGCTACAGATAGCCCCTTAAGTTGAAGAGTATCCACATATACAAGGAAATGTTTCAAACACCCCATTTCAATTTCAACAACTGCAGGCTGTAATCCCAGTAGATGCACACAGTAACTGTCAAGTTTTGCAGCTGGCAGAGTTATTGAATAAGCAGTTAGAAGCCTGTACAACTGCCTGTGACAAAGTTGATCATTGCTGAGAAAATCCATGCGCATCTGAAAAAATGCTCAATGCCATAACCTGTGACATATCTTTCCTGTATATTGACAATGCCTACCTGGATATTGTCTGTTCATAAACCATTAAAAAAATACCTTGCTAGTGGAATTGTAAAGTTTTGAGACTTATCTATTTAAAGAGAACAAAAGGGTAATTTAAGCAAGCTGCAGGATCACTTTCAGCGCTGTTGCAGGACAATGGAAACAACTCTCATTGCACCAACTAACACTGCCTGAGTTTTCTGAAGTCAGAGAGGCTTCTGGGAGGTTTAAAATGACATATACAAGACAAAAACATATTTTACATCCTGTAAAGCTCTACTAATTTTGGAGACTGTGTTGACCAGTCAACCTACTCAACAAGGAACACAAGATGCCTGTGATGCTCTGCGATGCATGGGAGGCTGCAGAATCTCGTATGATCCTCCCTTCTGGAGAGTGTGTTTCCTGCCACACTATCTCATGATATTTCTCCACATCCACCTCATTTATATGCCCTGCTTATTTTGTTCCTCTTTTACCAGCAAAATTTCAACAGGTGTATCCTGCATAACTGGGGAAGATTGGGACCCAAATAGCTTCCTTCAGACCAAACCTAACAGCTACTAGTTGCCTCCTTTCAACAGCAGACAAACTCACAGATCAGTGTCAGCCAATTTTAATTTATTTTTGTAGTGTAAAATGAAATTTGAATCATTAACTCCCACATTCATCCAGCACTGGCACTACAGGGGCCCATGTTCATGGGAAGCCCTCTCTACCTGCACTGTCTCTGTGTAGTCTCCCCAGACCCTGTCTCCTTTCAGTCTAGAGTTGAACAGCAGCAATGGTGATCACCCCAGAGGACAGAGAAAGTTTCTCTGTAAAAAGGTCAGAAGAAGTCCCATCATGCTGTACTGATGACTAACAGCTCATTTTAGCCCTAACCTTCCAGCTTATTTCCTACTAATCACATAGCTGTGTAGCCACAGAAACAGCACTCAGTACGTCCAAAGAAAATCAGGGCTGGAGCATCTGAGCAGCAGTCCCTGCATCATGGCCAAATCCAGTGCAGCTTCACTGACAAGAGATTCAGGGTAAGAATGAAGAAACAAGTTCACTGTCTCCTCAGTCTTCTCAGCAAAAGTTCACGGAAGCATGAAAATCAAACTCTGAGGTTTTATTTCTGATCACTGGAAAGAATTGGGCTTTTGAGCTGCAAGCCTGGCCTCTGCCCAGCTGATAGCACTGAATTTGTCATGCTGTCTCTCACTATGTGTGTATATACGGGATGGATACATCAGTGCTAGGTTTTGTTTGCACACTGCTACACCCTATTTTGTGTTTCTAAAGTAAAGTCAACATTTTCTAACCTTAAAACACTTAGTTTTTAAAAATCTGCTCTCCTTGGCTCATTTTTCTTTGGAAATTCCAACTCAACATTGTTACTAAGAAATCTCAGCTCCTCCTGTCCCTTTGCCTCTCTCACACATGCATGTGGAGATGGCATCTTACATATGGGCGCTTTAACATTTTTTAATTCCAGGACATAGTTATTCTCTTTATTCATGAACACTCCCCTGAATGCCTGCATTAAGAGTTGCCAACTAAACCGGTTTTGTTCCATCTGCTGTGACCATTTTCCAGCACTCTCTCTCTGATTCACCAGCATCCCTCCTCACTGACTCCGTCGGGAGGTCTGCAAACAGCAGGGCAGAGGCTGCGGGTAAAGGGAGGAGACAGAACTCTGCAGACCTGAATAGGGGTTAAGGAAAATGTGGTGGGCAGTTAAAACAGGGCGGATATGGCAGGGTTTGAATACCACTCCTGAGCCTGGAAGGTGCATTTAATGGGACTGTAAAACTCCCACAGCATCGTACCTTGGGATAAATTATAGCTCAACCTCAGCATCACCTTTCTGCAGTGCTTACTGCCATTATGTGCTGGCAGTTCAGTAGGCTACAGAGCTACCAATACACATTTGACAAACACTTTTATAAATTTTTTTCTATTGATGGGTACAGAAATGGGGAGAAACGCAAAAAAAAAAAAAAAAAGATGCTTATTTTCAAATTGCTACAAAATGCCTTAAAATAATGATCGATTTTAAATGTAAGATAATTTAAAGCAATAAATTTTGACCTATAAGATATTTATGTTGTGATCTGTTTTTTTTATTGTTCCTAAAGTAATTTATATAAAAAGAAAAGGAACATAAACTCATGTATCTATCTACTATTCTTCATGTCCAACAGAACAAGAGGTAGGTTGGGATATAGCCTGTTCCTTTGAGCTGACTGGTCTATAATTTTAAGCCTTAAATCCTGTAATCAGGTTCAGTAGTACAGCCCTGCACCCGCAAAAAGCTTTGCTGGTCTGCTAGCAGCAACCCATGAGGTACCAGATCCTCCTGCAGGATCTAAAGATTTAAGCTAAACAAAATTGGGTTTCAGAATGAAAGTTCATTCTCTGCTTATAGTTGGAAAATATAAAAGAAATCACAGGAAAATTCATACATTAGGTCTGTGATATCATTAAAGTCAATGGAGTCATTTCGAATTAGTAATGACATAAAAGTAATCTGAACTTGGCCTTTGAGGTTATATTCTATTAGTTTGCTAATACTGTGTAAATTCTATATTCGAGAGCTATCCTGCAGTCATCTTGGCCCTTCTTTTTTAGTGGAAAATTCTGCTTAAAGTCTGCTAATGCTGCTTGGGCCATTATTTTATAACTTCTTTTTAAATCAAGACTAATTTTTAGGGTCCATATTTGTGTCCACACACAACATCAAGTCAGAGAAAGGAGAGTGATGAAGAGAAATTTGTTTTCAAGTTGCCAATCAATAAATAGCTCCAGCTAAAGAAACTATGCAGAAAATAAATTTTTAAAATATACCATTAAAATCATGTATACAGTCAGAAAGGATATCTTTCTAGAGATACTAGTTCCATACCTCCTTATGGTTGGTGAGTACCAACTATTAAAAGTCGACAGTGTCAACCGTTGGGCATTTTTGTTGGCCTAACCTGTTTTTTTTATACAGTGTGTCTAGGCATAATTTCACTGCTTTCACAAAGTGCAGCTTGGGCTTGATGAAAGAAAACCTACAGTGGTGACAGAAACAATCTGAAAAGTTGCAGAAGTGAAATACTTGCTAGGCTGCATACAGGAATACCTTAAGCATACAGGAATACCTTATAGTGTGTTGTCCCACTCTGGACCTAAAATGGCTGTTTTGCAGGGAATGTTGTTGCCTGGTGACCAAAAGTGCATCTCCTAGGCCACAGAGGGATGTGAACATTCAGAAATTGATTTGTTCCTGTTGCTCTTGAGGAGACCATACCCGTAAAATAGATTAAGCCAGCACATAATCATCTATGCATTCTCCTTGCTGGCATGCTTAAACTTGATACTGAAGACAGGCCTGTGATTTTGAGCTACTTATCAACCAGGCAAGGGAAAAACAGAATAATACCTTGTGCACTACTGCCCACAGAATATGAAAGTAGACCAAGCCTGAGCTACTGTGAGACTGCAAGACACCCTGCTTCAATTAAGTCTGTGTTGTACATCTAGCCTGTTCCGGTGCAACCTCCCAGTTGCTATCAGGATCTCTTTCTTTCATTAGAATCAAGTAGTTAATTAGCCCCAGCCTGTCCTCTCTCCTTCTCTCTTTCCCTTTAACGCAGCAGTAATGATGTCTAATTACCAGCAGCAGTGGATTACAGCACCATCAGGAGCAAATCTCTCTGGCTGACAGCAAAGCTGAGCAGCAAATCTTAAAGCTTCAAGGAAAGAGTAATTCCTAACAAAGTATTTGAATATTTGCTTATTTTTGACCAGCTTGTAACTGTAGAGTCCAACTTGTAATTCAATCCATCCTGTTATTGAACAGGGAGTGCTCATGCAGTGATTCATTTTAAATTGAAATTACTTTTACCTATGGTGAGATCAAGTGATGGACAAAAAGAGGGGGAGGATGAACAGTTTGGGGCTCTGCTGCCATTTGGGACTCTCTCTGAGGACTGGACAGGCTGAAATGTATGGGATAACCATGAGAGAGGGGAGGAAAAAACCAAAAATGATCACAAATTAAAAAACACTTAAATAATAATTAAGAGTTAAAGAAATGAGAGAATGGGCTTTTAAGGCTTACCAACAATTACTGTCTGATGAAAATCCAATTTTTTCCCCCTGTAACTTATCATTCCCATCTGGGTGAAATTCTAGACCTCTTGAAGTCAATAGGAGCTTTGCCACTGACTTTCTCCACGCCAGGGGCTGCATCCCTGTTCTGTCAAACATGCTCTTTCTGAGCCTTCCGTGCCTGGCAGGCGCTGCCCTGGCCCTGGCAGTAGCTCATACAAACCACTGCCACCCTGTGGGTCGGTTTAAATACTCCTCTGCCTTTTGTGGTGGGATAGTGACACCAGATTCGTGGGTTTAGGAGGGGCTGGCATTTGTTTTTCAGAGCTGAATGTTGCTGAGCATCCCCTTTTCCCATTTATGTTGGACAACAAACTTCTGATGGCCAGCAGAAGAAATTGTACCTACATAAAGGACCTCTTCTGAAAAGGTTTATATGTCATTGATCAGGTTATATACAGATATTCAGGAATTGCTTACAGATAGGTCATGCTAACTTTTTCTTTCTTGATTTCATTAGTAGTCCTAATTTTATTAGAATTTCTGCTTGGTTGCTAAACTTTATAAAGAGAGTTACTCCTATATAAATATAGATACATATATATGGACATACAGAGACATTCACAGCTAAGGGTGTGATTCCCACAAATGTACATAAGACCTGCAAGATGCTTGACCTCTCACTTAAATCCCTTGTGGGAAAAAAATAAAAATAAAAATTGATTCTGTGTTCTTCAGGATGGAAGGTGGGACCCCAGGCTTTCATGGCCTAGCAAAGGTGAGAGAAAATAAACAAGCTGATCATCACTGAGTCTTGTGTTTCAGAAGACCAGAAAAGCACTTAATTTTTAAATTCATGTAAAATTAAGGCTATCCTCTTTATTTAGTAGGGTAGTCAATGTCATTTTTAAAAAATACCGAATTTGCTTACAGTTTTGAACTCGTAGTGAAAAAATAATCTTGGGAATAAACAATCTTGCCCGCTGGCCCTTCAAAATAATTATTTCAGTGAGCAGAAGAGATATTTAAAAATACTAAGCTAATTGGAGACTTCTGCTTTAGGCAACCTTTTTGTTATAAATACTGTCTGGGCTCAGAGATGAGCAATCAATCTTGTAACAGTAAAACAGAGATCTGCCAAATCATCTGAATCTATAGGCAGACCTGAAACACTGATGAATAAAAACCACAGAGAAAGAAAAAACTGTCCAGAGCTTCTCTTTTACTTTAAATCTTCATATTGAACATCTCCTTAAAATTAATTTCCCACTTCTGCCTCCTCGCAGCCATGATGGCGCTGATGACAAGGGGGCAAATAAAAGCCAGCCCCTGGGAATGCCCAGGTTTATGACTTCAGCACGGCAAAGAGAGGCAGATTTCCCCGGCAGCCTACGTCACAACCCAACCCAGAATACTTTCCAAGAAGCCCCCTTTGCTGCGCCACCCAGCAACCTTCCCGTTAGGTCCGGATAAGCTGCCACTCCAGGAAAAAAAAAAAAAAAAAAAGAGAATATTGCTCATCCAAGCCAAATGCCCAGGCAGGAATATTTTTAATTGCCGGGTTTCCTTTCTCGGCTCCCCCTCCACACCCGCCCCACGCACAGACAAAAGAAGCTTAGCTTGCGTGACCCAACGCATAAGAAGTAATAATAATGATACATTAAGAGAGTTCAATAGGCAAAACCTACTTGCAACCAACAGTCCCCATCTTCTTAAATAGGAAAATCTGTCGCTCCTGCCACCACCAAGCATAATAGCTCTCCCGCTGTCAGACCTGCGCCGAGCCCGTAACACCAGCGCCTGCCGGGGATGCCACGCTACCCTAGCGCATCGAACGGAGTGCTGAGGGGCTCCTGCGACCCCAGAAAGTGTCACAAAATACACCCTTCCCTCGTTCATGCGAAACCCCGTCCTCCCTTTGTTGAGCATCCTCTCTCTCCCGCCGCCCCTTACTAGCGCAGCCGGCGCTTCACAGCCAAGCCGGGCACATTCGTGGCCGCTCGGCGGCGGCGCCAGGGCTGCGGGATAACAATAAAGAAAAAAGGATAAAAATAAGACTAATAAAAAATAAATAAATTTAAAAAACCCCAACAGATATCCCGGGGAACCACCGCCCGGCGCCGCGCCTGGCTTTGTGCCAGGCAGGGTACCCCCGTGCGCCATCCATCAGCCCCGCCGGCGGCGGGGGCCGCTGCCCGGGGCGGCGGGGCCCGGCACAATGGCCGGAGCGGCGGCGGCGGCGGGACAATAGCGCACCCCAACCCCGCCGCAGCGGCCCGGGAGGGACGGAGGGAACGAGGAGGACGAGGAGGACGAGGAGGAGAACGACACCGACCCGGCGGGGTGCGTTGTGCGCACGATCGCTTTAAATAAAAGGACCCACAAAGACCTCGGCGGTGTATAATGTGACAGGCAAACGCAACATGGTGATGATGACTTGGGGGAAGAGGGAGGAAGGAGCCAACTGTGGCTGCGGCTCCCCCTGCGCCTCTCGCTCCCGGAGCGGGCTGCAGCGGCCGACATAGAACAAGGAAGACAATTCTCTACTAACCGTGGTTTTGACTGGCACGTACAGCACTTGCTTCCCTCCTCCAGCACCACCACTGACCTCGTCCGAGTTGCCGAGCTGGAAGCCTTTAGATTTGACCCAGAATTTGAATTTGGCATTATCCGTGGAGCTCGACTCGGAGCCGTTCAGGAGCTGGACGATCCGGTCGTATTTTTTACGGGTCACCGTCTTGGTTTTTCCTGAGTCCCCGTAAGTCCTGAGACACCAGTCCTGAAACTGGCGGTACATGTCCCGGTCGCTGCTCTCCATAATCTCCTAATACACACACGCACACATGCACACGCCGGGGCGCACACACACACACACGGACACGCACACAGACACGGGCAGACACACGGACACTCACACGCCGCCCCGAAGCGGGCCAGGGTGCGGGGCCGGGCCGCCCCGCCGCACTTTGCACCTGTTCACCCAGCGCTCATGAAAAATGCATCCACCTCCGAGCCGGAGCGAAGGAGGTCCCGGTGCAGGCAGATCCCAGCGGATT
>VZSE01001560.1:0-35821 GCA_013398275.1 Promerops cafer
ATCATCACTACCACCACCAGCACTGCCTCCACTTCACCTGATATAATAACCACTTCTGGCCCCTCAGCGCTGATCACTTCCACTCTTTCTCAGTCTGCAAGTACCATAGGTGTTACAGAAATTCTTACAACATTCCTTTCTCCTACTGTAGAGAATACTGCTACAACAGTTTTGTCCCGCACCACTCTCAGCCCAGGTATGTAATTTTCCATTTCTTAAAATTTTTGTAACCAGTTTTTTCTTTTGACCAGCATTCATATGGTTCTATGTCTTATTGTCATTCATGTTCTATGGCCTATTCCCCTAAACCAATCTGTGATTGTATGAATCTATGACCATTTATATTTCTTAAAACACATAAACCACTTTTTAATCAATCTGATCCTTTGTTACTAGTATTTGTGTTTGACAGCTAGGTTAACTTCAAGTATTAATTCTTACTTCTTTGGAGAAAGCTGAAACTTTTGAAAACTTTAGAGGTAAATTTCATAATATTTGCCAAAAGCCAGATGTTATTTAATGTATAATGAAAATATTTCCACAATCTCCACTTATGAATCAGTCAAATATTTGAATGCAACAAAAATGTTCACTTGGTTTGCCAGAATATTGGATAGACCTCTTGAATATGTTAAAATTATAAGATCAAAATCCTGTACCTGCAAACTAAATTATTACTTGTTCTCAACAGTAGCTTCAACTGGTACATCACAATCAAGTCATGTTACAACAAGCACTCCTGCAACCTTCAGTTCTTCCACCAGCACATCTGTTACATCCAGCGAAATAACACCATGCTTTTGTCATGTGTTTGAAACTTTATTTTCTCCTGGTAAGTATTTTATTTTATGATTATAAAAAATTTCATAAGCAACATAAACCTTTAAGATTCTATTCAATTAAAGATAACCACTCAAAATCATCTAAATGTAGAACTTTTTATGCATTAATACATTTTATATTTTCACAATATATTCTTGTTTTTTCTCCCTATGGATTTTCATTCTTGCAATTTCTCCTCCAATTTTCATCTACAGGGGAAGTGGTATACAACAGAACAGATAGAGCTGGCTGTAATTTTTATGCACTTTGCAGCAAGGAATGTGAGATTGAGCCTTTCCAAGGGCCATGTCCTCTTATAACTCCTGTTCCTTCAGTTGCCTCCTCAACTACATCACAAGCTGCCTCACTAACCACAGCAACAACCCTCATGACTTCAGTAGAAAGAAACTGCACTGATGTCAATCCTGCACGAAAGGTGGTTCCCCTCCCTACTTTCTAATACACCACTCTTGCAAAACCAGACCAATTTCTGTCCTTTAACAGCCAATTCAAATCAACCTCTATATAACTCAATAATAAAGTTGGACATGTAACAAATGACCTGATAACACACAATTATTTAATCTGGCATTACCAGACTTTTAAGTAATCTCTAGCCAGAAAAGCTCACTAAGACCATGGCAGAGACTTTTGGTTTTAATAAAAGTCATTTAAATTTCATAGAAAAATTCTGTGGTTGTTCTGAGCATACCTGCTCTTAAATGATGTGCTAAGACAACTCCAATCTGAATTTCCTACTAATTTTGAGAGTATATCTTAAGTTAAAACTGAACAACTAGGATGAAGGAGCATTTAAGAATAAATAATTTACATATTTGCAGCCTGGAGAGGAGTGGATAAATGAATGCCAGAAGTGTGTCTGTGACTCCCTCACTGCTACTGTGCAATGCCAGCCGCTCCCATGCCAAACAGCTCAGCAAACAATTTGTGACCTAGGATTTGTTTCCATGGCTGTAATACCACAAAAAGACCCATGTTGTCCTGAATTTGAATGCCGTAAGTATTAAAAATACATGTATAAATACCACACCATACACTCCAGTAAATTACGTTTGCACTTCCGTTAATATCTAAGGAAGTTCTTCATGTATCACAATAATAGCAAAATCTTTCTTAAATTGTTCTGTCTCAGTGAACACACAATGATTTCTTGGCTAAATATGCCTTAAAACTTTGTTTTAAAAAATAATGTTATTTTCATTTAACTTTGGTGAGAGAATGGGTGGGAGAGCAGAATAATATTTTGAACGTTCACTGGTCTATGTAGCTCAACCATCTCTGTACCTGTAATTATAAATGTTATCAATGCATCTTTTTCATGTTATTAGTGGAACATTGGAGCATATTAACATTAGCCTAAATGCAACTAAACTAAGATGCATAAACATAAGAATAAGCCACTAAAAAGCTTAACAGTTAACTATAAGACCAAGTAACAGGAAGCAATACTACAAAGTGAATTGTAATCAGTAACTGAATTGGCAGTGTATGAAAAGTAGTAATTATACTTGCACTCTTGCCAGATGCTCATGAAAATAAAAAAATCCTACAGTTATATTAGTTTATTTATAAACATACACTTTTATATACATATATTTTATGTACATATACTTGTGTGAAAGAATATTAAAAAAAAGTACCCATAAATTAAGCCTGAGAAAGGAAAGTCAAAACAAAGGAACAGCCAAGTTTGGAGCAGTTCTGTGAAAGACATAGATGGGTTCTGCCATGTTGTCAGATTACCACAGTAGGAACACGTTTTTCCACAGGGTCAATCATCCGTACAAGCCATGTTCTGAAAGGTCATAAAGAATCAATAACTGAAGCATCTCTGTATATGACTGGACTCAGAGGGTTCAAAGAGGAAACAACTAATTTAATTTGAATTGAACCAGATACTGAAAGGGCAAAAAAGGGATTTTTGAGGCATAGCTTGAGTTTGAAGCCATTCCTCTCCAACTCTTCCAGCTAATTTTAATGATGAAACTTTACTTAAACATTCAGCTACACTACATATGAAGTAGAAGCACATAGGGGGATTGAATTCAAGTTTTCCGTACTCTCTCTGTTACTAACAAAACCTGATAAGATCTTGACTTCTCAGGAAGTCTCACAATTTGAGTTATTCTGAAATTCATTTTTTGTTTTGTTTTTCAGAACCAATACCTGATGTCTGTGTGATTAATGGAACATTGTACACGGTAAGAATGATATAGCAGTATATTGCTGGAAGTGAAAAGTACATCCTTTTACCAAAATAAGTCTTTGAGAAAGTTATTTTCTTTTGAGAAAGTACAGGTTTTTTGGGCATTTTTCTCTCTAGCCCTTAACTGGAAGTTGTTTGGGTATTTTAAAGTCAAATTTGTCACAGAAGTCTCCTTCAACGAGTAGTATAAAACAAGAGTGTACCATTTAAAGTGATGTACTTTTTTTTAAGCTTCCTCCCACTTCTGTAATTAATGACTTTGCCAGACAATCTGATGAATAGCCCAAACTCAATTGCGCTTTGAAATAAACCCAGAGAACCTTAAAAAACCAAAGCTAACATTTTTTATTTAATTGTTACCTAAACCCTTTTGCTAAAATTGGTACTTAGGTCATTAACTCATAATTTAAATATTAGCACTGGAGTCTTTGGGGATACATTTCAGAAAGACTAAAATCCATATGTAAATTTAGATCTCTGCTTATGTATCTGCATATGTAAAGGCTTATTTTAATCCCTGTTTTTAAATTATAGTTGTTTTTACAACCACTGAACATAACTTACAGAGAAAAAAATATTCTTAAATGGAGCATTGAAAAGCTGTTAAAATAATTAGACAGTACAAGCCAGTCTTAATTTAATTTCATTAATTTACTGCTCCCTTTTATATTGCTTCATTTAGTTTCCTCTTAATATGAGCTTTCCTGCAAGGCATGAAGCCAAAAAACTCCATGTTCAAGTAGAATATGAGAACTGACATACTTGCATTTCAGCAGCCTTAATGGTTCTCAGCAATGCTTTCAACTCTGCCTTTATATTATATAGAAACTGTTGGCATTTGAATGTTTTTCGGGGGTTTTTTTCTGTCTTGCAGGTTGGAAAGTCAGTAGTAATCGATTCATGTAAGAAGTGTACCTGCAGCTCTGAGAAAGATCCAGAGACTAATGCAAACATTATGCACTGTGAAACAGTTCAGTGTGAGACATCTTGCCCGCTGGTGAGTTCAGGTTCTCTAGGCTGCCCAGTCAGCTGCAGCAAGACTGGAATTCTCTATCACCAATTCAACATACTTTCTCCTTTATCTCTTTCTGAGTAGGGCTACCAATACATGACTGAGGAAGGAGAGTGCTGCGGGAAGTGTATTGAAGTAGCTTGCAAAGTTAAACTCAGTAACAGAACTGTTCATGTGCTCAATGTAAGTATTCCTTTCATTTTCAAATCTGTTAGCCCATACAAGTTAGAACAGCTAAGAGTCAACTCATGCCCCTTACTGGTAACAATAAAATACTGAAATTACTCTGAAAAACAATGTATCAGCTTTCGGAGTTGAACATTATTTGGAATCAAATTCTTGATTTTTGTGGCTAATGGAGCAATGGTTTCTAATTTATGGTCTAAGTGCTCACAGCCAGGATTTAAACTTTCAAGCTAGCTACAGTTTGCAGAATTTCATTTCTGACACTTGAAAGAAGTTCAGAAGCATTTGAGAATCTTTGAGGAGAACTTAATTAGCTCAGACATACTCGGTCACAATGAAAAAAACCAACTTTTGCTTTTCTTATAAAATATTAGGTTAACGAGATCCTGCCACTTGATCAGTGCAGCCACTACAAATGTGAAAAAATTGAAGATCAGTTTGTTGCAGTCCAAACTAAAAAAGTATGCCCTGAGTACGACCCCGGAGAGTGTGATCCTGTAAGTTTTAATCCATTTTTCATTGACTGAATTCAGTTTAAATGAACAAGGAGGGACAAGAAAGAATACAACAGATCACTTCCACTGAAGTTGCACGAATATCTTAAGAATGAAACTAGGCTTGCTCTGTGATTAATAATAAGAAAAGCATAGTATTTTCCTGTGAGGCTACAAGTATTCAAGACTCCTATGGTAAGGACAGGAAATCATCCATTGTTTCATTCAGGGTTCATCACAGAGAAGCCTTCTACCCAGTATCATTAGTGCTAACTCATATTCTTACTCATGATTGTTATCTGTGCACTAATACAAATCCTTCTTCTTCACTTTTACAAAGGACGAAGCAGAGATTACATCTGATGGCTGCTGCAAAATATGTAAACGTAAGTAATGCTGTGTTCTGCCTGAAGAGCACTCTATTCAACCTGTAACTACCTTTGAGTGGATGGAAGGATTTCTCACTCACCCTGTTTTCACATAGTCTATTTAAGAAGACCCTGTGTTTCACTGTTTATTCAAAAGAAAAATACAAGTCTTTTTTTCCTGATACTAAATACCACAAATCAAACCAGCAATGCTCAGGCCTCTGCATTATCTTCCAAAGGCACTTTACAGCTGAAATCAAAGAATCTTTTGACAACTCCATATACATTACACAGTACCCATCCCATCACATACTGCAGATTCTCAGTAAACAGACATCAAGCACTTTGAACTTGGTTTAAAATTCCTTTAGTTCAGTACTAGAGAACTGAAGTATATTTTCTCTCCTCTCCTTTTTTTATGAAGCTAAAAACTGCAAGCCTTACACCAAAGAAACTGTGATCCGCCATGCTGACTGTGAGTCTTCTGAACCTGTTGAGCTGTCATATTGTGAAGGAACTTGTTCTAGCTCCTCAATGTAAGTTCTAAAAATTCATTTAACATCTCTGTGGCTTCCTTTATACTGGTCTGTCAAGTTAATTTATCACCCAAGGGTACTGAGGGAGCTGGAGAAAGTGCTCACAAAGCCACGTTCAATCATGTGTCAGCAGTCTGGTTAACCATGGAGGTCTCAATTGACTGCAGGTCAGCAAATGAGATGCTCATCTACAATAAAGTTTGGAGCGAGCATCCAGGGAACTACAGGCCTGTCAGCCTGACCTTGGTGCCAGGGAAGGACATGGAGCAGATCATCTTGAGTGTCATCACAGAGTCCATACAGGGTAAACAGGGGATCAGGCCCAGCCAGGATGGGTTTGGGAAAGGCAGCTGCTGCTTGACCAACCTAATATCCTTCTATGACAGGGTGACCCACTTAGGGGATGAGGAAAAGGCTGTGGATATTGTCCTCCCAGACTTTTGTAAAGCTTTTGACAGCATGTCCCACAGCATTCTCCTGGAGAAGCTGGATGCTCATAGCTTGGACAGGTGAACTGTTCACTGCGTAAAAAACTGGCTGGATGGCCAGGCCCAGAGAGTGGTGTTGAGTGGAGTTACCTCCAGCTGGGGGACTGTCACCAGTGGTGTTCCCTGGGGCTCAGTGTTGCAGCCAGTCCTGTTTTACATCTTTATCAATAATTGTGTGAAGTTCAATAAGGCTTAGTGCTGCGTCCTGCCCTTGGGTCACAACAACCCGACACTGCTACAGGCTGGGGCAGAGGGGCAGGGAAGCTGCCCAGTGGAAAAGGACCTGGAGATGCTGCTGACAGCAGCTGGACATGAGCCAGCATGTGCCCAGGTGGCCAAGAAGACCAAGAAGATCCTGGCCTGTATCAGCAATAGTGTGGCCAGCAGGACCAGGACAATGAACTCGGCCATAGTGAGGCCACACCTTGAGTCCTGTGTCCAGTTCTGGGCCTCTCACTGAAAGAAAGACATTGAGGTGCTGGAGCATGTCCAGAGAAGCGCAACAGAGCTGGGAAAGGGTCTGGAGCACAATCAGGCAGTTGGAGGTGTTTAACCTGGAGAAAAGGAGGCTCACGTGAAATGTTCACACTCTCTACAACTGCCTGAAAGGAGGGTGTAGTGAGGTGAGGATTGATCTTTTCTCCCAGATAACAAGTGAAAGGCTGAAAGGAAATGGCTTCAAGTTGTACCAGGAGGGGTTTAGATTGGATACTAGGAAATATTTCTTCACTGAAATGGTTGTCAAGCACTGAACAGGTTGCCCAGGGAAGCCACTGAGTCACCATCCCTTCAAGTATTTAGAAGACATGCAGGTGTGGCACTTAGAGACATGGTTTAGTGGTAGACGGGGTAGTGCGGGGTTAATGCTTAGACTCGATCTGAAAGGTCTGTTCCAACCTACATGATTCTCTGATCACAGAATAGCAACAAAGTTAATGTGATTCCACTGAACTGAATAGGATTCAGTGGAAGCAAGAACAGTTTTACTATTGAAGACAAAGGTAACAAAAATCACATTCATAAGCGTGCGTGACAAGGAAGAAAAGAGGATGTAAAAAAACCCCCAAAACCAAACCAAACACTCACAAAACAAAAGTCACTGAGGGGGTTTTCTGTGTGTTTTTAACGAGATGCATTTTTTTACCCTGGTGGAACACAGGTACTCTCTTGAAGCAAACCAGATGGAACACGATTGTCGTTGCTGCCAGGAACTCAGCACCCAAATAAGAGAGGTGACCCTGACTTGCCAAAATGGAACCAGCATAAATTATAGCTATCTCTATGTGGAAAACTGCCAGTGTGCGAATGCTTGCTCTTTACAAACCACTGCAGCACCTGACTCCCAGTTCCAACAATCTGGAAAATACAGCTCCCAATTGAAACAGGATGTATCACTTGGTTCCCAACAGCAACTCAGCTGAGGATATGATCACTGGAAAAAGAAAGCAGAGACCATAGGGAAGCTGGAATCATGTCTTCCCCAGAATATTTTTTGCTCCTTCAACATTCTTTTTTCATGTCTTGTAAAAATAATTAAAAAAAAAAGGTCAACTAAATTGCAGTGTTTGGGGGTTTTTTTAAATGTTACAGTATTGAAGAGTAAAACCAGGTAACTGTAAAATACCTCATGTAACTTACAGAAATATGCAAGCACATACTTCATCACAAAACTTATATATGGGGTGAAAAAGAATTAAGGAGTCTCTAAAAAATAAAGCAAGAAAACAATGCAGCTCCATTGCACTTCTTGATCCTAGTGAAAGCGTTATTGCATATCCTTTTTATAGACATAATAGTCCTAACACATCTCAGAAACGGGGGCAAAGCTTAATTACTTGATCAATAAAGCTTTCAGTACTTTCCAATTTTGGTGACTGTCTTCATTACCTAAATGACAGACAGTCCAATGAATGGCATCAGGAAGTTTTCTGACTCAGAGGGGTCTATTCTCTATCAGACTTTGAGAATACAGCCCTGTTCCTGGACTAGGTAAAATTCTCTCTCCCATGTCCAAATAGCTCTTCTCACTAGCATAAAAGGTACAAAGATGAAAAAACTCCTTTTATTTGCTCACTTCCAGCTCCTTTAGTTTGTTCATCATGCTGCATGTACTGTATGTATTTCAAATGTGCTCCAGCATACTCACACATCATGGAGCAGTGTGAAGGATCTTGCTACCACTCCATCCGTCCAACACTGGTGTGTGGCCACCAGGCTTATGTCCAGCAAGCCTGAGTTTAGCCCTTATCCCCTTCAATGCAGTTTAATGCTCTGTCAATGAGCACCGCACCCTTGTGGAAAGATCCTTTTCTCTGTTTGAGACAGGTGTACCCCAGCTGTTGCCACCAAGTATCGATTTGCTGATTCTTCTTGTTTCTTCCCTCACCATCTCCTGCAATTGGAAGGATAAAGGAGAACACTAATGCTCCTGATCCCATAGTAACCAGGTGTCCCAAGGCCTTGAAATCCCTTCTGATGGTCCTTGGCCTTCATATTGCAAACTTCATCATTGGTACATGAGAAAGCAATAATGGGTAATAATCCAAGGGCTGTACCAGAGCTGAAAGTTTCCTCATCACATCTCTTCCCCAGGGAAGCAGATGACTTCCCTAAGATGTGGGGCTTGCCAGGAAATTGGAACTTTGTTCCCCTCACTGGAAGGTCTCCTATGCCAATACCTCATCTTTCTTTCTTTCTGGAAGCAGTTTCAACACAGTGCAACCGCATCGTTTGGTTTCCACTTGCAGAGCCTTGTACCTATTAAACAAGGGTACCTGGGAAGGTGGGGTAGTCACAGAGATGTGTCCCAGCTGTACCAGGCAGGAATTTGTAACTATTCCCCCCTATTATGTACTCTTTTACAACTACTTAAAGAATAAATTTTTAAAATAGCTTTAAGCATTTTAAATCAACTTGAATACTCCCCATTAAACTGATGGCTATTACAGAGGTAGCAAATTTAAAGCAGAAAAACACTGTCCTGTGAGTGTTAAGTTCCTGATAATCCATAGAGAAACATGGACCGCAGAGTCCATGTTTTTCATTCACTGGGGTTATTTTATAATTGGAGATAATTTTAAAATAAATTGAATCATCCTTCATTCTCTTTCAATGGTAAATACATTAAACTTATAAAAGTTGTCCATTTTTCATACACTGCAATGTTTTAAAAACATATTCTAAGTGAACTCTGAATACATCAAACAGTAGTACTTACATAATTCTCTCATCCATGGAAACACAGATGTAGCTAAGATAATTTTCAATCTGCTTGCTTTCCATAAATTCACTTTTCCCGTCTATATGCAAATTTTCCTTCAAAAGTTATGGTATAACCCAAGTATATCTTACAAAATTAATTATGCTTTTTTGGCAAGATAGTCAAGAAAATCCTTCTAAAATATACTGCTGCATGAAAATAGATTAAATTGGGTTTCTGACTAAGCTTCCTGAAGATCTAGAAAAGAAGGCTAGCAGGAAGGCTACAACTCAAAACTGTGGAGAAGATTGCTAATATGGGTTTTCATTTTTCCTTATTCTAAAAAAACACATATTTGCATTTATCCTAGAGGCCTTGCTCAAACTGATGTTCTGAAATGTTTTAATAATTCAAAATAAACTGATTTATCTTTATACCCCCACACATCATCACTCATTAACACTGAAATGAAAAAGCTAATAAAAATACAAAATGCTAAATAGATGCTTCAGCAGCCACAAGAACACCAACATTTGCTGAAAGTAAACTAATTTTCGCTCTTCCTCTCACAGCAAAATGGAGAAATGGGAAGCAAACTGTAACCTTTGAAGATAAATTGGGATAGAAACTGATACTCAAGGGCTAGAAAAAAGCACAATTTGAACATAGTTTTATTTCATAGTAGGTACTCAAAACATTAAGGAAATAAATCAAAGAAAAATCAGCTGTAAAAGATTCCTCTCAACTATCATTTGGTAAAAAAAAAAAAAAAAAGCAACTCTTGATTAGGAAAAAAAAAGCACACTATGAAAGGACAGTAAATCCCAAAATGTTAGCTTGATAACACAGTAACACTTCGGACTAGCAGTTGGTTAATAACCACAATTATCACTGAGCATGGTGATGCTGTTATGTGAGAAAGAGGGTCCCAGACACCTCTGCCATCACAGTACTAGAAAGAGTAGAAAGCACCTACCTGTAGAGGAATTCTCAAAGTACTTTTGAGCATTTACTGTTACTGTTCCTACCAGAGGATCACGTTAAGAACCAGTGTAATTTGCCAACCAATGTTCAACACTGAATAGAAGACGGTAACCAATACTTCAATTTTAGATCGGTCTATACACAAAGACTCACACTGTGGTGCTCTCCAACAGAGACATAATACACTTTCATTCAGATGGTACATTTATTAAATTAGAATGAAAAAGTTAATGTACTTTAGAGTGCAAGAAACATATTTGGACACTGGACCTCAATACAGAGAAACAATGTCTTCAGAATAATTACAGCAACACAACATCCTCTGTAGGGTATTACATATCAACCAAACAGACAATAATGTTTATAAGGGGGGAAAAACCCATTCAGTACCATCAGCAGATGCAAAGAGCAGTAGAGAAGTTGCAAGGATCTAGCTAGACAAAAAATGTTCCTACCTTTAGCAAGTTGAGGCTCTTGGCAGGACTCAAACTATACTGACAGCACTAACTTTTAGCAGATGCCTGTCTTACACAGCTGGCTTTGGCTCCAAGCTGCTGAAAGCTGTTGAGCAGAGGAGCAGCATCAAACACAGTATTACTCCATTAGCATTTTCTCAAAAGCTACAATCATGACCAACAATTTGTTTGTTTTTAATTAAAAAAACAGACTTTAAGTTCCAATACCTTAATTTCACAGACCTTAAATTAGTAAACACTCCCTGCCTTTTTTCATCTCTCTCCAATTCAAGCCTAACAACAAACAGTTTATCTGGAAGGATATGTATGATGAAAAGCTGAGTAGGCTGATGATTTTGTTCTTTTTAACAAGAGAAAGTAGTACATATTGATGTAAGAGTTTAATCTCTAATGCTTAATTAAATAAAGACAAAAAAATCCACAGAACAATATTTAAGTATAGTGTAAGATAATGAAATCCATCTACTGGCCATACTGCTCCTACATATCCTATTTTCAACTCATACCTGTACCCTGTTTTGTATAACATTTACCTAGGAAAAAAAATACGCACTAAAAATATATCTAAGAACAGGAGTCTTCCTCGGGGGGGCAGAGCCCAGTTTTTAAATAAACCTGGCTAGCTTAACTTTTGCACTTACCCCTCCTGGCAGTTAGGACTGAAAGGTGGTTTTGTTCTGTGCTTGAAATGGAGCTGTAATAGGATGCAGTACAATTTACCAGCCATTAAGTTGAACCACGACCACTTGCTTTTATGAAAAGCTGTATTATGAATCCCACTGCTTTAATATAAAAATTTAAATATGTACATTTTCCCTGAATTGTTCCGTCCCTAGCAATTCATGCTATCTGTGTAAAAGAGCACAGGACTCTTCCTGGAGGTATCTATGCATTAAATCCTTACCAACATTCATCTTTTTGGGTCACGATGTCACAAAACACTGTGCTATAAAGACCAAATGCCTCTACACCTACTCAATCACAAAATTTGCCATGATTGTAGGGAAGGGGCAAGACTAGTTTCTTGAAGAATACCCATTTAACTTCAGAAAACAAAAGTGTGGCAATTCTACAACTACAGCACACAGAACCATAGCCTTTAACTTCATTATTCAAAATCCAATTGGAGGGTGTTTAAAGACACTTATGCTTTCAATGGGAAATTTAAGATGTTAAGGGATTCATAACAAAACTTAAAACTGTACATTATGAAAAGACAGCTTTAAAAGGTCAGAAACTGGGATGATTTTTGGTGCTGTATATTAAAAGTATTACTTTTAATGATTAAAAAAATAAATATTCATGCTCTACTGCCAGTGCTACCTAAAGGCTACTTGAATGTAGGCTGGGGCAGGGGATAAAATCAGCTTTCCATCAGATAATAAAGAAAATATCTTAAGCAAAGGACATGAAATAAAGTATGGGGAAAAGAATATGGGTCGTCATTCCCTATTCCAAACCTGGCTTTAATGTTCTCATGAATCACTCAAGAGCCTAGATTTCAAGTGTACATTCATTTCAACTCTTGAAAATATAAATGTCTATGGCTATTGTAGAAAGTATTTGAAATCAAACATTAAAGAGACAAAACAGCAACATTGCACATCACTGGAAAAATAAATTGGTGCATACTATTTAAAGTGCATTACTTTACAAAAACAGACACCGCAGAAATTCATCCAACAGGTGTAACTGGTGCGTAACTTTATGATTCTGCAGCTCCAAAATCAACTCTTACTTGAAAAAATTACACTAACAATAAATACACACACCTCCTCTGAGGATCAGACTGTAACTCAGATATGTTAAATTGTCTCTCACAAAGAATTTTATTTCCATCTGCTTCAAATAATAATAAACTGACTACAGCAGCTGTAGTCTAACAAGTCACTGAGCAATTCATAATGCCATTCTAAGACCCTGAAGCTACTTTACGTAGCGTATTTCTTATTACAGGAAAAATACAATCGTTTTTCCACTAATGTAAAGCAATAACTTTGCTGAAACATAGGTATAAAGAAAGAAGCTTTATAACCAGATCATAGATATCTGCTTTTTTAATGTAAGACAACATCTTAAATAACTCTTTACGGCTTCAATAATTTTCCAGGTATAAGTATCTTTCCTTCTGCACTTATCCTTTCAAATAGCCATGGGAATGCAGAAGTAATAGAGTGCAATTAACTGTGGGAGCATATTACGGCTTAGTCCTGTTCTCTGCTACAGCAATACATACTTGAGTTATGTGTGAGTTAAAAGTTACCTCCTAAGATTTTACAGATACGTAACAATACTATGAGGGAGGACAAAGCCCCAAATGCACACCAGAAAATATATTGCTTTGGTGCCCAATGACTAGATTGAATAGAAGATGCCCTTTACAAATATCAACAGCACAACCTAAGAAATTTAGCTTATTAAATTAAAACTCTTCCATCTAAAAGGTGTGACTGTATCACAGTAATAACTGAACACCTTAGGATAAGAAAGGGTCTCTCCTTTAATTTCTGTCAAAAATAGGCTGTTTTCTGAAACCTAAATACTTTTAACAAATCAGTTGTGTTTAAACAGAAAACCTTCCATGGAAAGATTTTTTTTCCCAATCTAACAAACACCAGTAAATCTTGTACTGCATAGAGTTACTTTTTAAGAGCAAGTTTATGAAAAGGGGGTGAGAAAGAAACAAAGCAGCATTACTCCCAGTTCGATCAGAATATAGCCACACAGGGCACAGCTGATAGTAAAGAGGCTTCACTGCTCTATTGTAGGATATAAGCTAAACTGAGTATGTATAGACTGAGAAAGAAAGAGAAGAAGATCCAACTGTCCAAGAAGAAAAGCAGTATAATCTGTCACACATGATGCACTAACAGAAAGCTGTTGGGAAATTCCTCCTCTAGCTAAATCCCTGGCTTGGCAAGTAAAAATAAGTGGCATCAAGGATGGAGACTATGCAGGAAGTGGGCATCTATGATTCTTCAGCCATCTGAAGTAAGGAGTTGATAGCCGCATCCTTGTTCCCCCTCTGAGCTTCTAGCACTGAGCGGATTACTTCCCTGTCCATGTTGGGAAACATGTCCTGGATAGATTTCAGGTCCTCTTCATTACACAGGTGCTGAGGGTTGACCGCAGGAGGTGGTATTGCCACTGGTACCATGCCTGGATTACAGACTGCAGGCATCCCTACAGGTTAAAAACAGAAGAAAGAAAGCCAGAAAACATACATGAGTAGGGGAGAAAAGAAAAAACCAACAAACCAACCCACAACAAAAAATTCCAGTGATTTTGAAGACGGAAGCAGCTCATGACTTGTCCCAACCCACCAACTTCAGCATTTATTTATTTTAACATGCACTCCAAAGGAGGAAGAAGATTGCAGAGATTATACCTACACTGTTGCAACTGGAAAATATTTTCCTGGAACAGGTTCTCTCCCCAAAGTTATATTCCAGAAGTTATGAACTACAGTATGGCAACAGGTACTGTTCAAAATTAGGTACAACTTACATGAAACAGGTTCACACATAATTCACTACCCAAACACTAAGCTCATCACAGAAAGGTGTGGTTTGTTTTCCCCACCTAGTATTTTAGTTCCCAGTGTATTTATGTTGTGATGAAAAAAATGGTTTTACATCAGCAATATACACAGCTGATATTTAGAAAGACAATGAATGCAATCTCCAGTGTATTCAAAGGAAAGCCAAGCACTTTGGTCCACTAGGAGACTGGACCACACAAATAAGCCATTTTTAGCAGATGTTTTTCCTGGCTAAAGTTCCATGCAGCCTGCAAAGTCAATACATTGCAAAAGAGCAACACCTCTAGGGGCACACACTGTTTTGCTCATCTCTCTTCCAAAGGACAAAATTCACCTGACCTGTCATTTTTCATTAACTTACTGTATATCCATGTAAAATAAAGCACTGGCAGTTTACAGAATTTTAGAAAATGAGCTTTCCTATTCCTCTTAAAAGAAATTACTAGACAAAATCTGTTTTTCCGCACATAAGAACTTTTATCATTAAGCATAGAACCATTGCTGAAAACAAATAGTACGTATCTACAGTCTTTTGTCATCACTTCTGAAAATTGTGTATTTCACTTCTTCTCCATGTACTTTCAGATCCTTGATCATCTTAGTCCCACTCCTTTACATGTTAGCTTCTGCAGTTCTTCTGTAGAATTTCTAAGGTAGGGCAAGGAGAACTACCTGCAGCTAGACAGAAACAAGTTCTAGTTCGGTTCTCTATTTGCTTTCAAGCATTTTATGCACTGTTTCAAAGACTATTCACCTGATATTTTTATGGAGTAGTCGACAGTAACTCAAAGACCTTCATGTACAGTAATGACCAAATTGAGAAATTGTCCCCAAATAAGTATTTGTTACCAGATTTAATATATAATTTTATTTCCCTTTTATTACAATGAGATCCTTCTGCAACCTGCAGCAGTCAGAGAGGCCTAGAAAACTGCTAAGGGTTTTTGTTTTGACAAATTGTCTGGGTCCCCTCACTTACTTTAAGTAATCTGATGCACCTCATCAAAGGAGGTGCATCAGATTCAACTCCTTTCATTAGATGAATAATCACCTATTTTTAGTTGTTCAACATATTTTTAAAATAAATATTAAACCACAAGGTTACCTTTATTGTATCAGAATATCATATGATAGAAAGAATGCTTGCGAAATAGCATTTTCCAAATGCAGCTGAGAAGTTGATATACACAGACCACACCATTCTTTCTTATGTACTCAAATACCTATGAATTTTAACATACAGGCTTTTCCTACACAACCATGTCACTTCCTCCTAAAGTTTACCTAGTTGCATGTTTGATTCATTCTAGTCTTCCTGGGTTTTAATCATTCTATACAATAGAGAAATTGGCTACTGCAAAAATGTTTGAAATAGAAACTTCACTCTGCTATCCTCCAGTCCTCTGAACCAAGACCTCCTTCGCCTGTTATGGTCTCACATTCCCACTCGGTTTTCCCGAAATACCTTACATACTTATATCTTTATTAATAATTAATTACATACATGATTCTATTATTTCAAATAAATAATTTCTGCTTCTTTTACACATTTGATCTTCAAAAGCCTTGTTACTCGACCTCATAACCAGTTTAGATTTAACATATAATTTAACACCTTCACATCCCCATATATGGGAGATCTACCAATTTTTATCAGAAACATAGTTCACTGCTTTACTTCACACTTCTTAGGATTGTCTGAGTGTTGATTTTGGTTTTTTTTAATTTGGCACACATTTTCTTTGAACATCTAACTTTTTACAGAGTTTTTAGTTTGCCTCTTTGCTTTCTATCTTTGACCTTAATTACTTCTCTGTAAGTTAAACAAAGAATGAACTATTTGCAAAATCACCATTATACATCTTCAAAATAAGATCTCTTTTTGAGAACCAGCTTTCATGTATTTTTCAGAAGTAGATCAGAAGCTGCTTCTCTTCTACTGAATTCTAACTGCTCAAAAATCGTAACAACAAAGCATATGTATAAACAATATAATTTTCAGAGTGCCTCTTTGCAGCCTCACCTCTCTTAACATAAAGACTGAAACACCTATGTGACTGAAAATATTGCAATTATATTATACTACTTCTACTCAGACCTAACATCTAAAAAAAAGAGCAAAGAGCAGTTTCAATACTTACCTTGTCTCTTCCAGATTTTCTTCACTTTAACTATTTAGTCAGAAATGTCTATACTCACTTTAATGTGTGCAAATGTTTTAGCATCCCAGTGACTTGTTTCTTCTGTCAGCATAAAAATGCTATATTATAACTCACATTCAAGGCTGGATGAGCTAAACATCAACTCTGGCTGACCAGGCATTTTAATTGAATATAGTTTGACTGCGAGCACTACACCCAGGATTTCACCTGATATACTCTTTTATTTCTTTCTTCAACTCAGACTCCTGTCCTATCTGAAGGGATTCATTACTGATTTGTAAACACCTCCCCATTTATCTATGTTCTCCAATTTTGATTTTAAAATTCCGCTTTTAATCATCTTAAGTTTTATTAGAAGAAAAAAAAAGGAACCTAGAAGCTTTAAGTCTAACACACAAGCTGCATCTACTCAAAAAGGTTCATAGAGTCATAATCTCATAAATTTGTTACCTGCACACTGGAACCATATTTCTGCCCAGCCATCTGCATCACACCTCTACCACAGCTATCTGTCACCTTTTATGTACCAACCTAAACCTTGGCTCTACAGCTTTTTACGGCGTTTGGACCATGGTCCCTGGAATTCTGTCTGGCACTATGTGTTTGAACACACGGCCCATCAGACACCCTGGAGGCAAACCACTGTGCATTCCTCACCAACACTGCAAATACACTTCACCCAATTACTCAGCAGCAATTTGCACTGCCTCTTCTAGAGCTTCAACAAACCTCAACTCATTCCTCACACTGCCTACAAACAATGCAGGCGTTTAAAAGGGGCCTAAGAAGATGTGCGGCCTCAAAAAAATAAAGTTGCAAAGTACCTGAAAGAAACGAGCATCAGAAGTTATGATTTACTTCTAACATAAACTTCCCAATATTTTTTACTAAGTCATCAACACCCTAAGATTATCCAACAATCAGGCTAAACGGTGTATGAACTATCCATACAGGAGGTCAGTTTAAAGTATTAATCCAAATTAAACATGAGGCTCTTTTATCAACTACCACAGCATCCTACAGCTTACCAATACTGTTTCAGTGTCTTATCAGTGCCAAAATAAAATCAAGACTACAACACAGTTTTCCTTACTGCTTTCATCAAAAATAGGTAATTATGAAGCCAGACATCTGGACAGGCAATACTCAAAAAGCATTTCCAATATAAATAATCAATTTAAGACACAAGAAGTTTCTTGAATGTATTGTTTCTCACCAAGGATTTTCAAAACCCATTCTCTCAGCTCTTATAGTTTTAGCTTATGCTGTCTACAACTAGACTCCACACAAATGGAGTTAGTATCACAGATTTTTAATAATACATCCATTATAAATGCTTACTTTTCATGAAACTCAATGAATACCAATTTAAGAGTACCCTGGGTTTTTCCACACTCAGGCTAAAAGCATCCATAATTTCTGATTTACAAAACAGTAAATAAGATTTAAGCATAAACTTAAAGAACTATTCACTGAAATTTAGCAAACAGACACATATATGCAGTCATTAGAGAAAGTTATAACAAGCTTCCAAATTATCAATGTTCAGTAAAAAGCTGCTTTAAGTTAAAAAACCTCTTATCACTGACAGGTGAAAACTGGAACTAAACAACGTAAGAATCCACTATCAGTGGAATTGTGGACTCCTCTGTCACTCTCAGATATTAGGTACATGTTATAAATCAGAAGAATGGAGCACTGCTTTCCAATTCAGTGAAATGGCAATGGCAAACATGCTGGCATAAGCAGTGACATTCCAATACATGAAACAATAGCAAGTCAATTGCTACAAGCAGCAATGATAGCATCAAAGCACAATTAACAGGGTAAACTTTTTCCAACTGCATACAAGGCATTACACACTTGTAATTTTATTTTCTTTTTCAGACAAGTGCCCTGTGTTTAATTTCTTAACTGATTATCATTCTGTCCCATGCATAGACTCTTTCAGAGTAAGCCCAGGAACCTCCTCAGCATGAATTATTTCATTTAAATGAAGAAATTGGTAACCCTTTTCTAAAAAACAAAATAGGTCCTAATGATATTTGGTCCAGGAAGAAACTCACTACAAAAATATGCACGCCATCTCATTTTTTTAAATGTTCTTTGCAAACTACTAGAAAAATGCTAAAATTCTACTAGTCTGAATAAACCAAGTATGTTGTGACAACCACAACAGTTTTATCTACAGCATCTTTCTGAAATTCAGGTCATCAAGAAATGACATCATATCTCACAAGAAGTCATTCTAAAATTTTCTGAATGTATTTGATTGAAGACCAATGCTTTTATCAAAGATAATGGTGTCACAGCATCTCTGCCCAACTCAAAATCAAAAGTGTCACAGTAAAGGAAGTCTAAAATGAAGGAAAATTGATTTCCTGTAACATGATTTGCCTTTAGAGCTCTAGTCAGGTACTTAACTTGACATGGATTTAAAACAGAAGTGCATGAAAAATATGCACTGACGAAAAAAGTGTCACTTTTTAAAAAGAAAGTTTACTTGAAGAGTAATTAAGGAAATTAAGACTAAGGCAATTAGCAGGTTGTCTTCTCAGTGTCATTGCAAAACTCAGTTTTTTGCTTTCAAGTTTACCGTGACATTACCTGTTTCTCCGCTAATCTTGCAATAGCCAAACAACTGCAAGAATTGTTTCTCTTCTAGAAAACCAATACTATCACCTAGCTCACTGACATACAACAGCTTCAGAAGAGTATCGTAACATCACGTTATATCCATCAACACTGTTATCAGCAATCAGTTTAATCATTGTAACTCAAAGCTGAGCAGATGCCTTTAAAGACTTTCCAACAGGTTAGAGAGGCTTTAATAATTTGCAGAAGATGCACTGAATTGTTCTACTGTGACGACCAAGTGGCAATACCTTGTTATACAGTTTGCTGTAACAAATAAAGCTGTTTAAGTGAGTTCATGCAAAGACTCTTGAGTCAATGAGGATGGGAGTGAGAAAAGAGCTTGGAAACTTACCCAGAGCAAAGTACTCAAGCCCTAAAGACAGGTGAAAATGAAGGGACAAGGGGAAAGGAGTAAGACATGGGAAAGAAATATTAATCTATTTTTAAAAAGATATTAATTATTTACCTTCCAAAGGTGAAAGCTGGATAAAATGAGGCAGTTGGGTAAAACCTAAACTACCTAACATTAAAAAACTAAATGCTGCTAGGATCCAGCCTCTCAACTAATTTGCTACAGCACCCTGAACAAGTTTCCTAAATGTGTTGTTTATGCAGAAGTAACAATCAGGAGAAATGCTGCAAAAAGAAGTAAGCCACTAGGTGTTTGCAGCAAGGATTATATTTTACAGACCACAAAGGACAACATATATCCATGGTTTTCTGAACAAATACCAGTAACATCACAAGCTAACCCCAATGAAAAGTGATATTCTTGACTCTGACAGGACCCAGGAACACACAGGTTTTTAACATGGGAGTTTATAAAATAAGTAAAAGCAAGTTCCCTATTTATCCCATGAATATTTAGCTTATAAGAAATATAGCTTACTTATTGAACTAGCATTTTTTAGCTCACCATCTCTTCACGGGTACTCTTCACTACAGGAAGATACTGCAAACACCAGTATATCAAAATATTCCACAGTTTAAATTAAGTAATCTTTAGGAAAAGAAACAGGAAGAGGTGGTAGATAAACTCAACTTCTATGACAACAACAACAGGGTTCTAATTTTTGCATACCCAATCCCTAGATATATCAACTATGGCAGCTATAGCTTGTAAGCAACAACTAGTGCTGTTGTCAGAAGTTTTCAATTTTAAAAATTTTGCAATTAATTATTACCATGGTGCAAGAATACGCTACGGCCAATTCTGTTCTTAACATAGCTCCATCTACCACCAAATGTGAGGAAATGAGCATTACTTGTGTTCATCTGCTTACCACAGTGACTACCTGCTTGTTTCTACTGTTTACCTCAGCTTATATGAGAGTGTGTGATTCAGTGTAATTCAGCATTAATTAGAAGGCTAGTTAATTAGAAAGTTAGTTTTGAACAGAAGTTTTCTGTTACAGAAAAACAGCTTGGCCTTTTTGACACACCTAAATTTGACTTAACCATCTCTCTTTCTCTAAAGCACAGTTACTTTGGACAGTTAACAAGTAACTGTTAAAACTGTCTGGATAAGCGTTTTAGTCCACCCACTCTATTTCCATCATAGATAAGGCTTCGATTCTGACAGTCCTCTACAGCAGAATCCCCTTCATTTGAAATATAATAAACTATTCAATGATGCTCTTCCACTCTTCAGCAGGAAAAGCAGAACTTGTTTACTGACTGCATTAATTTAGCTGTACAGGTAAAAAACCTGAACTAAATATATGCAAAGCAGTAGCATACTGATGTTCTTTACCATTCCTGAAGCAGTCTCAAAAGGAAGAGAGCAAACACTGTACAGTGTTACAAAGGAAATGTGCAAACAGAGTGGGCCCAGAAGACACAAGTTCAGTTGTGCAAGGAAGGCCAGCATCTTGCATGCACCTTTCTGAAAGAGTTTACAGAATTCAGAAGGAGCATCTAGTTCAGTATACAGAAAGCATTTAAAGAAACTCCAAGATGTCTTCTAAGATGCACTATTGTTTCCTTTTATAATCTGAAATCACTTTTATTAAGCTATTAAATGTATGAAACAGCAAAAGTATTCTGCAGCCAAGTCACTTTCCAACACCAAACCTAAACATCCATCTAATTATTATCAGTGGGTCATTGATTAGTGAGTAAGTCAAAGCTTTAGAACTCACAGTGCTTTGGGAAATTTTGATGATGTCCACAGAAATTCTAGAACAGCAAACACAAAGCACAGTAATGTTTAAAAAAAGTAAAAAATACCAATTGTAGGTCAGAGTAAAAAGTCTTGTAAAAGTCTTGTAAAAAGTCTTTTATAAAGTCAAGGGAGTACACTCAAGCTTTCCCGGAACAAAAGAAGAGTTCAAATCCAGGGGTGGAACTTGGCAATGCTTTGAAAATACAAGTCACAGATGCAGGAAGAATTTTGAATACAGAATAGTATTATAGCAGCAATTAAAACAAACATGCTGGATCTTGGTGGAAGGGCAATGCTTCACCATCTAGACCCCAAATTCTTAGCTGCTAAAATGTAAGACATTACTATCACTTACAAATTATTAGTTATTTCTTCACTTGTCCAAATAGAAAATATTCTGAAGATAAATAATTTACAGAACATCATGATTTGAAGATCCAGTACTTAAATAGCAAGTTTGAAGGTCTTCTATAAGTTTGATCTGTTCAGTTCTATGTCTACTTTCAATTATACATGAAACTAGTCTCTGCTTAATTTCTTCTGTTTACACTCTGGCACAAAAATTTTGTAATATGAATATTCTCATTTTGATCTATTCAACAAATTTGTTAGCACTCTCTATCAGATCTTTTAACTATAAACAAGATGACTGTTTGAAGTTCACTACAGGTCTGGTTTACCACAACAGAATCACGCTTCAGAACGTACACTCTGGTTCAAAGCACTTCACTGGCAAGACAAAGTCTGACAATTAAGCAACAGAGATTAAAAAAACACTTAAAATGAAGGAAACTGCATGTTTTCATCAGGGAATAAAGCATGCAGCCCAAATGTTCCATATTTTTCTCTAGCTTAACTCTAAAAATGAAACAGGAGGTATGATTCCTAGCTTACATATCCAGTCTTCTGTTGATGAGGTTTGTTTTTAAAGTGAATGGAATTTTAAATTCAATCATCTCCTAGCAATTTTAAATTCAATCATCTCCTAGTCTTACAAAAGAAAAACAAAATATATGTATCTGTTGTGTCATCCCTTAGCACTTTAATTATGTCCCACACACATTATCATTCATTCATAAACTTGCATGCAAAGAAGTTAAAAATATGTGAATTTATCTCTTCCTTTCCCTGAAAAGCACACATACTACTGAATAGATAGCCATAGAATAAACTGGGGGTTTTAAGAGCTGTGACACACAAACTCAACTGAACTAATCAGTTCCCTCAGTAGGAAAAATTCAAACTTATTTACATACTTTTAACTTTTCATCTTTGACAGAAAAATTACAAAACATAAGTTAACACATCTTTCTCTACAAATCCAAACCTCTCTTTGAACCAACCAAAAGCATTGACAATATCTGCTGTAGTTATGTAAACACATCAAAAAGAGCTATCTCAGAGCTCTCTAACATTTTTCATTCACTGAGCTGTGAACACTTCACATGCTGTGTAGTGAATTTCTTTCCAACAAAGCATCTTCAAAGACCACAGAAAAATTAATTCCGTTATGGGCTACAGAAGCTGCAGCTCTGAGCCCAATTCATTTGAGGCACTTTCTCAAGTGCAAACAGCTTCAGACATGGCTTACCACCATTTAAGTAAGCACAACTTAAGAGTGCAGCCTGCCAGATAGCTATTCAGAGACCTGATCGAAGTATAAAATAAATACTCAAAAAGAGAAGCCTTCACAACTTGATAGACATTTTAATCCATTTAATCAAACTCATGCAGCTCTATTAAACAGGGTACAAGACTGAAGGCAGATCTGTACTTAATTTGTTCCCTCTTCTCATAAAAGTATATCAGGGGAAAAGTGGTTAAGGAAAAATTGTTTATAGCTTCCTCTACATTCTGAAAAAAACAGAAGCAATTTGGTATTTATTTCTGCAAAACCCTTCATCTGGAAGGTTCATAGTCTTCAAGGAAAGAAAACATACCTGCTATAGGCACATATCCAACTCCTTGCTGATACACAGTGGGCATCAGGACCACTGGCTGGGGCTGCATCATCATGGCAGCTGGCAAAGACTTGACAGAAAAAGTAAAAGATTAGAACAACTCAGGAAATAGCCAAAAAATGCCAGCAATTAAAAGTGTTTGCAAACAAGTCTTCACATTGCAAATCCATGTTCAATAGTACAATATGACTATGCTGAGTGCTAATCTATATTAAGCAAAATCTCTGGCAAACTAACTGAACTACCATCTTTCAAATGGCAATTAATTTGCCCATGAATCAATAAAAAGACATCACGTCAAACTTGCCTTTCGCAAGACTGATGAAATGTTGTTATCAAAACGCATTATTTTAAAATACAGGTTTAATCAGCTTTCATGCCTTAGTCTTGTGAAATGAATATACAACATATTCACCATAAATTAAATATTAGACAAAATCTGATTTCTATTCTTATTTTTTACTTTTAAAAGCAGTACACTGCTCCTTGAAGCAAATTTTAGTTTAAATCAATTATTTTTGATGTAAAACAGGGCTTTAAATAAAATATCAAATTAACTCAATTCCCTTTTACTACCACAATAACTTCAGTTACATTTCAGTTCAGTTTGATCCTCAAAAATATTGAATATTAACAGTACATTCACAGGGAGACAGTTTTCAAGGTTACTTATAAACTCTTTTCTCCCCAGAGTAATGAAACAACTGTTCAGATCTGGGGCAGAATGTGAATTTCAAACAGCAGGGAATATCTGTTCCCAGCTGTGCATTCAGCAGCTTGGAACTTCTGATGATATACAGTAGGAAGCATTCAGGGCTACACATTATCCAACAGCTACTTGAAACAAAGGTGACACATGAGAACACTCCAGGAGCTGCTAAACAAACCAGTGAAAGCCTGCAGTTCATGATGAGTAGCACCAAATGAACAAGAAAGGAAGTGAAAAACTATGTCATCTGAAAGAGCATTCGAACTAGCCAAGAAACATCTAAGACAGAAGAGTTTCCATTATTCTGCTTTTAAACTGACATGAACTTTTACAGATTTAGGGGGGAGGAAAGTTATTGTTAGATTCCACAAATGATTTTTAAAAATTATTATTATTAAATTAAAAATTACAATGGACCATTTAGCTGAGGATTTCTTTTTCATACATATACTAGCACAGTGTTGAGGAAACTTTCCTGTCTGACCATCCAGGAGCCACTCTGGCACCCACTCCAGTCTGTAACTGCTGAGACCAAGGCCCCTTTGCAGTGGGTGGCTCCAGTGACCCCCATGGATGCCCCTCTTGGCTCCCTGCACACCCCACACTCACAGTCAGACAGGGTTTCCTTATCAGCTCAGCCCTGGGTTTCCCACGGCAGTGTCTCAGACATCTGGATCCTTAAAATAATTTAATCATGGTGCAGTAATACAGAAACAGCTCAAGCTGGTGCCTCCAGGGAGGGACCCCCAGCAAAGAAATCCCTGGGCTTTTACGCCCTCACAGTCTGTGCACCCCAACAGTCTGGGGTCTTCCTGCTGACTCACCAGCTCCTGCTGTGTCGCACTGTCCAGTCCCCTGGCCAGTGCCACAGGTCCCTGTGTCCTTTGTGGTACAAAGGGCCAGCACCAGGCCGTGGTCCCTTTCCTGGGGCTCCCACCATGTCCCCCACCCAGGGCACAACCTGCAGCTCTCACTGCAGCTGCACACCCAGCCACCTGTTCTCAGTGTACTCCTCAACAACAGGAATAAGCTGCATTTCAGTAATTGCAAAACAAGATAAATACCCATTTGCCACCTCACCACAAAGAATTTACTGTCTTTAAAATATTTTTGACTGCTATTCCCTGAGTTAGGTATAGTTATTTTAAATGCCAACACACACAAACACCCGGTATGGTACAATAGATCTACTTCAGTCCAAAATATCTCCCTCCCACTACTTAAGAAGCTTCTCTCCCTTCCCACCCCAAACTCTGCTTACCGTGTATGACATAACCAGATTAATCATTCCTTCCTTGTCATCACCTTGCCTTCCACTCAAGCTATACCATTCATCCTCCACATTTCCTTGTTTCAGAGACTCAGGAATTGTAATGTGTGTCCAAGCAATGCGGTCATCCATTGAAAAAGCTCTCTGAAACATAATTTGAAAAATATTACCAAATTAATTGTCCTGAAAGAAACCCCAAACTTAAAATTATCCTTGACTAACACTTTGGTTTTATGTTATTAACTATGTTCATTTTATTCCCTTTGAAACTACTGAAGTGTCAATAAATATTTTGGCCATCTCCTTTCCAACAAGGATGAAGGACACTTTAAGTGGGATTATGGATTGACTGCAGATATTTAATAGCAAGAAAATGAAAACCTGAAGCAGAACACTCTAGAAATACAGCATCCTAATATCATCAAAGACTGTGTGAATCTCATGACATCACATCAGAGGCCACTACACGAGCATAAAGAGCTTCTGTTTACTATGATAGGCTGTGAACTCCAGCAGATAGAAGTACTGATCTGCTCCACTGTTGCAGCAATGAAACAGACACTTGAACCAATCAGCTAAGCCCTCAATACAGCATCCAAAAGCCTCACTTGTGTAATGACCACACAGCTGCTGCTTCACTACACACAGTGAGAGAGGCAGCCAAAAAATAGGCAAACCATGACTTCAGCCTTAGCTGTAGCCTTAGTTTTTACTAATAAGTCCTAGTGCCTACACACAGTCTGTATTTGACAGTTTTATTTGCAGGAATTCCAAGCCTGGGAAAGCTTCCAAGCTCTTCCTAGGTTAAAACAGCACCAAAGAATTTTCAAGTAAAACAGCATTGTACAACAGGCTATTTTTAATAGGGACAGTGAAGGACATAAAGCTGAAGGGCATTTTGATAGCCAAGAGAAGCTTAAATAGCACTCAGACATCTTTTGCTTCTCTTCCTTTGCAGGCAAGCCTGCTAATGCCCCTTTTATCAGCTACCAAAGAAAAGTAACAGTTCTGACATTCTTGGGGAAGAGCAAAGCCTTGTGAATTGCTGCTTTTGGAATTCTGAGAAATTTTTATCATCTGGAACTGTCTGTCCTAATTCATTCCTTTTTTGCAAGGTTTCACCCAAACCTCAGTCCAAACCAGAGATGGGGAGGGGTAGGAAAAATATATAGCAGTTCTGACCTCATCAAATATCTCTAGATAAAAGGAGTCCACGCCTGGGGGAACAGTGCACTGAATAACTTTGTTCCAGCGGGGGTTCTTTGCTCCATTATGTGCTGTTGGAGTTTCATAGACAGCGTATCCCAGCCGTATTCGACAATACGGATCCATGCGCGTCATTCCGTAATTCTTTGCCAGTTTGGCCTAAAAGAAAAGAAATCCAGGAAGTGTACAATACTGATGTTAACTTGAGAAGTTAACTACTGTTAGTTCACAGTAAGAACCAAATATTGAACAAAGGACTAGATTAAATTCTGTGACAGAAAGAAGAGTTAAAAAAAAAAAGAAAAACAGCACTCAGATTAAAACATAAACCAGTAACATCATTAAGTGTCTGTGAGACCTTGAAAAGGGAACATCTTTTTAACCTATTTATTGTAGAAAATACACATCTTCACGGTAGCTAACATAAATTACTTCATACCAAAGCACAAAACACATAATTACAAGGGCACTGTAACAAGTTCAATTTTTCCCTGGGTATCTGATCTCCAACATACAATCACAAGTGTAATGTCATAGGTAGCCTGTCCTCTTTCACTTAAGCTCTTTTAAAGGATGAAATACAGAAATCCAGTACCTTCAAGAACATCACACAATCCAAAAGCACAACCTGCAAAAGCAGTTCAATTGAGGTAAACTAGTCATAGTAGATCATATGTTTCAAAATGATTAAACACTTATTTCAGCATGTGCATTTAATAGTTGCTAATTCAGTGGACAACTTAAGGCCTAGTATTACTACTAGGTAAAAACAATGCTGTATTAGAATCAGAAGAGATCCAACATACTTTTGCTGTAACACCAGAAGACTAGAACAAAACAAGGTGATGACAGTCCTGAACACAACACTGAGTACTGCTGCACAGCTGTGCTCAAGCAGAAGTTGGGCTTTTTGGATGTGCTGTTTCTTTGATCTGTACTAAGCAGCCTGTGGTTCTTTTTACAGTAAGACAAGTGACAAAACACAGTGCCCCACGGCATCTCCTACCTACAGGATGTTTACAGAACTCACAAAAGTTGAGGCCGTGCACTGTGTAACATTTATCACAAAGGCTGCACCTCAGGCTTGGAAAGCCCTTTTCTCCTTCAGGGAACATGCTGGTTCATCAATTCTTACATGAGAGCTGGTGAGAAAGGTCTCAAACTGCTTCTTGTATATGTAGACTTGAAAATAAAAGTAAGAAATCTGGCATCCAAACTAAGCACTATCTATGCTCTCGGTATGCAGGATTAGACAGTTTATCAAACCTTCATCAAAAAAATGGCAATAATCAGCTGTGCTTAGACAAACTCACCACCATCCCTAAATATCTGCAAGAAAAAAAAAAGCAGCAAATTACCTCCCCAGAAACTTTTTCTGATCTTCCATCAGTTCATTAGTAACAGAATTACGGCATGCTGTTTGATATACTTTATCAACACATATTTAAACACAGTACACTTCAACCAGATTTTCATCTTCTATAGATTAACTATAATCGGCAAGTCTCCTATCCTGAATGCCACGTCTCAATACGCAGCCAAGATTCCATAGCATTCCTGCATAAATTCCTAGACAGATGGAGAAGAGTATCTCTTGTCTGTTGTACTGCCATTCAGAAGGACCCTGACAGGCTAAGAGAAGTGTACAGACAGGAATCTGAAAGTTCAACAAAGGAAAAACAATGTATATGACAATAAGACTTTGGGCCAACTGGCTGGAGAACAGCTTTGAGGAAAAGGATGTGGAACAATACATAAGGGAACTGCAATTCCCTATAATATTCTCAAAATTACTAATGTCTTCTAATATTAAGTACAGGAATTACAGGAAGCCTCTGAACAGAAGTTTTCAGAAAAACCTGTTCACTGCAAAAAAACCCCATAAGTTATTTGATTAGGGGCTATAACAGCACAGTTTACAGGAAATCACTGCACCAGGCAGCGATGAAACATGAAACTGGACAAAATGCTGATGTACAGAAAAATGAAGCTACAAGAATTAGTACCCATTTACAACTAATTTAGTAACTCAAATTCCAACACAAAAATCTTTTAATGTCCACCAATTTTAAAAATTGCATTAATTGTGTAAAATTACTTAACTGTACAAAGATGGTATAATTTATACCTGTACTACAGTAATACTGAGTCTTCCTACTGTACCCATTGCTCCTCCATACTGTAGCTGCTGAGCTGCCTGGGCATCCAGCTGGATTTGCTGTTGCTGCTGAGTTGGGGTAATGCGAAGAAAATCTTGAGGAAGCTCACCAACAAATACCTTAAAAAAGAAAGAGAGGAAAAAAAGAAGACATTAAACTTTTATAATGGGAAATAGATTAATATCAATCAAAGTGTAACAAATTAAGGAGAATTTAGTCCTGTTTTAGTAGCATGAACAAAGAACTAATTAAATGACAAAACTGCCAACTTATGTAGCAAATATTCTCCTTTCCAGAAACAATAATTTCCAACATAAGTCTCTGAAAAAAGTAGGACAGAGAGCCAAAGCTGCTCTGCAACTAAACATTTAAGTAGTCCATACAAAAGTCAGAACCACTATGTTTTATAACGCATTCATATATGACATCTGATGGCATCCAGTTCTTTGACTTATTCATCACCCACATTGTGTCCAACCATTCCTGTGCCAAGACACAGCACAGTGCTTTCATCTGAAAGGTCACTTCCACAGCCACCTTCAAGACAGGCTGTAAAACACAATTTCCTGTGGACCAAATTCTGCAACACAATAAAGATGTCGTAATGCTTTTCCAGGGTTAAACACAGCCAGCCTGCAACTAAACTTGGTGACAAAATTCCACCACATTCAAAACAACAATGTGGGAATTAAAAATCTGGTCTATCATGAGAATGAGCCAGGACAAAATGTAGTAGTAGAAAACTTCTGCCACATGAGCCAATACGAATCAGCAATCCTGATGGATTTTCTGTTAGCTTTACAGTATAAAGGGAAAGTTTCTACCTGTTACTTGTCCATTCAACAGCTCAGGTTGTTTCTGGGTTTTAAAGGCTCAGTGAACATTATCAATTCAAATACATTTAGAGAGATTGTCATTTTAGAAAAACAAAGATCCATAATAAAAATTTAAAAGGCAAAAATGTGTCAGAGAAAATTTGTAATTAAGCTGTATTCATTTCTGCTGCCTATAGAGTCAATTACATATTTAACACAGAACTGTCTACCTCATCAAGACAAAAGACAATGCAATTTTTCATGTTGCAATCCCAAGCAAGATTACTCAATCAAGTATCTGGCAGATGAATGCCTTCAGAACATAATTTAAGAAGCTAACAGGCCTTGAGGACATAGCTTTTCAAGATTACACAGCATTTGCATGTCAACATTGCATCTTGGAGACAGAAATTGCAGCTCTTGCCAAATCACATGTATGACTATTTTGTATGATTATCTGAGAGCCTCAGGATCCTGGCAATAGTAGGTGTCACATGCCAAAAAGGAAGTTTATCTAAAAAGTTCAGGAGGAAGCACTGAATTCCTGCTGCTGGGCTGTTGGGAAGCAGAGTAAAAACACAATCAGTTTTGCTTACAAGTACCTTAAAATTTTACAATTAAAAACCTAAGCGGCTGAAGTTTTAAGAAGTGGAAAGAAAAAACAGGCTAGAAGTTAATAATAAAAAAATAATTTATTTAAGTTCGGCTGGCAATGAGACATGGTGTTATAACAGCCTTCTCACTGGAATACATATAATTTTAAAATAAAACATAATCCATTTAGGCAAGATCTGAAATGGCCTCAGAATTCACAAGGAAATGGCATTTACAACACAGCAGGTCCCCCTCCAGCCCTGGTCCTCCAGGAAGTTTTAAATCTGGTACTATTAGCACCTAGGAATAGACATCATAAACACTTCCCATAGTTAGAAGTGATGGCTGCAGCCCTGAAGTCCCATTTCCATATTATGCAAGCTCCCTCTGTCAAACTCACAGAAAACAAGATAGCCTCTTCTGTCTCTATCTTCACATGGATATTGGAAAGCTGAAGTCATTTACAACAGAAGTCTAATAATAGCTTTCGTTTTGAAATTTTGTTTCATAAAAGTCAGTCAATATCTGTTCCAAAATAAAATAAACAACGTAGTCTCTGTACTGAAGTCCAAAGGGGAAGAAGTCCATAAAGGAGACTGCAATTTTCTTACAGCAGCTAAGCTGATTCTAGGTTATTCAGTTACCTCACACAAAGCCACACTCTTATCCTAGAACTGCAGAGCTGACATACATAGAAACTAAAACCATCTAGTGTTAACTAAGTTCTCCGAAGATCTGAGTGGTAAACCCCTCCAAAAGGGAAGAGTGGGGAACAGGAGATGCACACACTCATATGTTCAACTCTAAGATTTGGTTAACAAGTCCTCCTGATTTAGCCTGTAAAATATCTAGGAGAGGTGCTTATTGAAGGAAATAGATTACTCAGTATGTTCTTATACTAATTATCAGCTGACTCCATATTGATGGGAACAAATCAGTATCACACAATCTTTTTATCTGTAAAGAAAACAGGTCAATTTACATCTTCCTCAAAGCATTTAAAAGCAGGCACATAATTGCCACCTCCCAACCTGAATTAAAAATACAAAGTTACGTAACCAGAACTTAACCACGGTTTTTATTTTAAAAGCAAAGAAAACATATGTGACAAGTTTGTGTCACTGATCCTACTCCACAACCGCTTTGAAACAAACGTGCTTCCCTCTAACGGCACTTCAGAAAGAATGTGAAATTCAAGCGTGTTCTGTCACTAGCTGCAGAACAAAAAATTAATTCCATTTAGCAACAGAACAGGGATGGGACTACAATTCAAGAAGACAAATTAAAAATAAGCCTGCCTTATAATCACTTTCTAATAAACTTTACTGACAGCATTGCATCTCAAAAATATGGATTATCTAGAAATAGAATAACATTGCCCCTCCCATCTGCTAAAACCACCTAAGAGGTAGTTTTGTGGATCTTCACAGTAGAATGCTGCAGGCATAAAAGCTGCATCTCAACTTCTTCAAACTGAACATGGTGTGATATTCTACAGCTATTTGATGTAACTGAGGATGGAGCGGTCTCTGTCTCACCTTCCTATTTCTTATGCAACAAGAAATGGTGCCAGAGAGCCGTAAAGTGGGTCAGTGTAAAAGCCTGATCAGAATAAACAAGGGTTGGAGGTAAAGGGAATGGGAGGTAAGCTGTCAGAACCTTCAACTCACTGATTCTGCAAGTACTGGCACCTGTGTAAGGGAGGGAACGGGACAAGGAGCCAAACACAACCACAAATGCCCCGAGTTACAGAAACATTTGCCCAGACACAATACACTCCAGGAACCGTAAGTAAGGTTTCCACACTAGCAATTACCAAGGAAGTCTAACATGAAACTTCTTCAAAACATCAAAGAGCTTTAAACACCTACCGCCTCAAAAATTTCTGACCATTCTCCTTTAAATAGTTTTACTGTTTTTAAGAAAAAAAAAGTGAATGACAGATTTTTGAACTATTATTCTATGCTTTACACACTGAAGAAAAAATTGGTACCAGATAGGAAGCATCCAGAGGCCCTGAAAGAGTTGATATTTGTTCAAGGCTGCTCTTTAACATCTTTGAAAGGCCATGGAGATAAGAGGAATTTCCCTATAACTGCAGAAAGACAAATCTCATACCCAGCATTCCAAAGGGCAAGAAGGATAACCTGAGGAACCACAGGCAGGTCAGCTTCACCTCAGTCACTAAGAAATTCATGGAGCAAGTGCTTCTGAAAGACATTCCTTGACACATGAAAGGAAAAAAAAAGCCAAACAGGAATTAGGAATAGCCAGCCTTTACCAAGGCTCTAAAAGAATAAAAAGCTGATGAGCCAGCTGCCTTCTCCAAAACAAGAATATATGACTAAGGAAAGTGCAGAAGGTATCAAAGCTGGATCATCACAATCTGAATGGGTGGACTACTGGATGGATGAAAAGCTGACTAAAGCACTGAGCTCAGAAGCTGAAGTTCAGTGATTAATGACACTGGAGGTTGGTTAAAAGTGAAGCTCTTCAGAGGTCTGTACTGAAACTAACTTATGTGTCTAATATTTTTCCTCAGTAACAAAAGATGAAGACAAAAGGTATCCTTATCAGTTTTGAGGATGACATTAAATTTTGGGAAAAATGACTGGTTTACTTGAGGACAGGACCAACTAGAGAGACAGAAGAATTCACTGGCAGGAATTGCATGAAATTCAACAAGGCCAAAGACCTGTACTTTGGCCAGAAAAATACGTGGCACTGGTACAGACTGGAGAACAACTGGCAGGACTGCCTGTACCTCTATAGAGGTAGAGAGCAAGCAAAGCATGGAAAGTAGAGGACTCTTGCAGCAATGAATCCTAACAGAAAACTGCACTGGATCAACAAGAACCCAGCCAATGGGCAAGGAAAGAACACCTTTTTCACACCTGGAACAACACTGTGACAGTTTGGGGCCTAGCAGTACATGAAAAATGATGAACTTCAGGGAGACCAGCAATGATATACCAAGAAGGCCCATGAAAAGGGCTGGAACACTTGTGAGGACAGGCTGAGGATTTGTTTAGAATAGAAGAAAGTTAGAATGCACCTTGTAGCAGCTTTCTGGTATCTGCAAAGAAGTCATTGAGAAAACAGACCCAGGTTATCTTCTGAGATGCAACACAAAGTGAAGGGAGATCTCAATTGTTAAACTGAAATGGGGCAGATTTCACATGAAAAAAGGAGGGGGTAAAAAATACCTGCAAAGTATGGCAGGAACTATGGTATACAAGCATGAGTTAAAAATAAAAGACAGAATTAATGTCCATATGATATCTGTGTCTATGCCTGGAGAAGTGAAGGCTCTGCCGGGGAGACCACATAGAAGTACTTACACATTCAGCTATAGTTTAGATTTAAAAAGCTATTTTGTACATAAAAGACTACAAATGTGAAAATATGCTAATTCCGTAACATCCTGAAAAGGGCCAGAGATATCTATATTCTAGCAGAATATTTACAGTAAAAGGCAGGATTCATTCTGTTTCGTCTGAAAAAGTTAAACAGCAATAAGAAATTTTAATTATGCGCCAAGTAAGCAGGGTCACAAATTAGAAAGTGCAGGTATAAGACTGGCGACAGCCCACTTTAGTTTCTTACCCACACGAAACAACCTTGAATATTTTCTTGCTTGTTCAAACAGAAAGACTGAACTGTTCTCTCCAGCAGTAAAGAAGAAAGTAGTTCCCAATCCTTTAGCACCATTTAGTGGCTATTCATTTGTAATGCAGTTGCATATATAGAAACTGGCAGAATTTTATTTTCCTCTCTGAAGAGAATTAAGAAAGGCTGGAATGTACCATATCAACATCCTCACCTGTGAATGCCTGCTTAATATTGCATTATTTATTCATTCACTTGAAAACATTCAAATCTCTAAAGGAGTTAAGGAAGAAAAGCATGTGCAACAATGTTAGCAACACATTAAAAAAAAAACCCCAAACCTGAAGCCCAGAAAGCCGAAGTTGCATGAGACAAATCATCATATGCCTTTTGTCAGGCTTCAATCAAGTTTAGGGAACAAAAGATTGCCAACAGATTACACAGGAGTACCTGGGAAATTCTAGAACAAGACATCTAGAAGAGTAATATTCAAGAAAGACCAGGCAGTTATGATAAATAAAACAAATAAGGCACTCTAAGGAATAAAACTGACAACCATATCATATTACTGTCATTAGAGAAGTGACAGCAGTGCAGATTTTCAAGATTAGCAGTAATTCACCTCACTGTTCTTCCTACAAGGCTGCATAAATTAAAAAAAAAAAAAAGTAGGTGTTTCTACATAATAAAATACAGCAGTGTAAATCTATTGTTTTTTAAAAACCCCTCATTTCACCATAAGCAAGATCATATTGTGAATGACTACCAGATCCTTTCAGACAGGAGGAACAGAAAGGAAGTTCGCACATCTGTCGAAAGCTGATGTTGTAACACCTCACATGCAGAACATCCCGGTGTGAGGTATGATTATCCCTGGGCAAAACCAGACAGTAACATATTCCCAATAAACTGTCAGCACCACCTCCCAGAAGGCTGGTAAATTTGTTTTACGACGGCTCAGCTCCCGTCCAACACGCACGCCTACATCTTACACTTGACGCGCCGTTCCAGCTTTCAGGCGGCAGCTCCAGGGACAGCGGCCCGACCGTGCCCCGCCGAGCCGCGAACACAGGGAACTGCGCTCTGCTTCCAAGGGAAAGCAGTTTAGCTCCGGTTCAGTGTAAGCATTTCCCTCCTTGGAAAGGCGTTTGGACAAAGAACGGGCAGAACAGCCACCTCAAGGACTGCGCGCAGTTAGGAGAGATTTTCCCCTCCCCTTTCCCAAGCCTCTTCGCAGGCGGGGAACCGGGAGACAAGGCAGACTTCCCTCCCCCGCATCCCAGCAGCCCGAAGAAGATGAGAGGGCTTTTCCTCTCCCTCCTCCGGCGCGGCCGGCACTGGGGCAGAGTGAGGGGCAGAGTGAGAGACACGGAGCCTCCCTCTCACAGCGGCGCTGACAGAGGCCGGGCAGGCCCATCGGGGTCTCCAAGCCGGGCCCCGCCCGCCCAGCGCGGCGAGCGGTAACAGGAGATACCCCCTCAGCGGGCCCCGCGGCACTCACCGGGCCCCGCTGGGTGGTGACGGTGGTCGCCATGGCGCCTCGCCGGGGCCGCGGCCGAGACCCTTCCTCCTCCTCTTCCTCCCGCCCCGCCAGGCCGCCGATGCCGCTCCCAGCCCCGATCCCGGTCCCGCCGCCCGTCACTCAGCGCGAGCCCCGCGTCACCTGACCGGCCCGGGCCCGCCCCCGGGGCAGCGCAGCGGCGCCCTTTTGCGCATGCGCCTCTGCACGCACCGGGAGGGGCGGGGAGTCGTTCTGCGCGTGCGCTGTCCCGCGCTGCGGGCGCCGCAGCGNCACGCCCAGCGCGCCCCCCGGGCAGTGCGGGGTGTGCGGGGCCGCGGGGCGCTCCCCGGCCCCCTCTGCCAGCCGTGGGGGCCGTGTGGGAAAGGGAACGACTCACTGCCTGGCCTGGCCCCAGTGGCTCCCCAGAGCTTGCTGATCAAGCGCGGCCCGTTCCGGGAGAACAAAAGCAGCTTTAATATTCATCCGAGTGCTGCTTTGGGAGATAAAATCTGATTATTTCAAAGCCTATTTAAATAACATAACTGTTTCCCGTTGTTAGGGCTGTTTCCTGTTGTCAGGATATGGTGCACAATTTTAGCCCTTAATTAAAATTCTAGCGTGGATTTTGGCAGCTGGAAATAGAACAGTGCAATTAGGAATGCTCCAAATATAGCACCAGCTTTTTTTTTTTTTTTTTTTTT
>VZSE01001560.1:35848-77419 GCA_013398275.1 Promerops cafer
TTTTTTTTTTTTTTTTTTTTTTCCTCCACTCTTCACTGGCATTTTCTTGCAGTGGGAACAGCCTCATCTGTTTTATTTCATAGAATCATAGAATGTTGTGGGGTTGAAATGAGCCTTAAAGACCATGCAGTTCCAGCCCTCCTGACATAGCAGGGACACATCCCACTAGACCAAGGTGGTCAGAGCTCAATCCAACCTGGCCTTGAATACTGCCAGGGATGTGGCATCCACAGCTTCTCTGAGCAACCTGGTCCAGTGCCTCACCATCCCTACAGTAAAGAATTTCTTACTGATATCTATGGTAAATTTCCACTCTTCCAATTTGTACCCATTATCCCTAGTCCTGTCACTATAGCTCCTTACAAGGAGTCCCTCTCCAGCTTCCCTGTAGACCGCTTTCAGATACCAGAATGTTGCTGTTGGGTCTTGTCACAACATTCTTTTCCCCAGGCTGAAGAGCCCTTGCTTTCTCAACCTTTGTAGGGCAGGTACTTCAGTCCCCTCATTAATTTCATGACCCTTCTCTTGACTTGCTCCAACAGTTCCATGTCCTTCTTATGCTGGGGACACGAGAGGTGTGTGCAGTACTCCAGGTGGGGTCTCACAAGAGTGGAGTAAAGGGTGAGAATCAATTTCTCACCATGCTGGCCACATTCCTTTTGATGCAGCCCAGGACACGGTTGGCTTTGCACACGCTGCTGGCTCATGTTCAGTTTGGCGTCAACCATCAACCCCAAGTCTTCCTCTGCAGGTAGAAAGTCTTGACATTATTACGACATTACAGTCTTGACATCATAGAAGGAAAAGAGTGTTAACAAGCTTCATTGGTATTCTTATACCTATAACCACACACGCTATGAAATCAGTTTTGGGTGAGTCATGAGCAGTTACAGTTTTACTCACCATGGATTTCATTCCAAGGTCTCATCAAGTTGCAGTAATTCCAGAGAGATCAGACAGAAGACATTATTGCCTCTGTGAAATTTGTATCAACAGAAAAAAAATAGTAATATTAACTCAGAAATTGAGATTTGTTTTCCCCATACAGAGATGCACAGTGAATAAAGTGAGCGTTGTCCCTTCCTGACAGTGCTGCCACTTTCTAACTTCATTTTTTATTTTCCTGTTTTATTATTTTTCTCAGGAAACCCGCATAGAATCTAATAATCTACCTTTATTCACCATTTTAAACCATTTTAAGCATTTTTCCAAGTGTTTGTTGTTAAACAAGCTTCTCCCGGTCCTTGAATCCGTGCCCGCAGGTGGCCGGGAAGCGGCACAGAAGTGGCGGCACCGCCACCTGGCGCACGTCTCTGGAACGACAGGCGGCCTCCGACCGGGGACGAGCGGGGCGGCTTACCCGGGGACCACCGCAGACGGGCAGGCAAACACCGTCGGCAGCGCGTCTGGTGTCAGCGTAGTAATTAAAGCGGGAATGTAAGCCGTGGGAAACGTGAGAGAACAAAAGTCATAAAACCCTCTTATTTGCAACATATGGGCATCGTTAAGAAAAGGTTGAAAGGTAATCAAAGAAGCTGTAATGACAATAAATTGCATTTATCTTGTAATAAACATTTAGACATAAGTTTCTCCTGTATCATTGTTTCATTCTCATTTCAAGTCTCTTCTCTGTTGTTCCCAGTTCTTCATCTACCCTTCAGATTTGTGATAAGCCTATTTGCCTCTTTTTATGAATTTTTAATAGCTTAATATCTCTGAAGACATTAAGTAAAAATTGATTAAAACCATACAGCTGGTTGTAGATGTGTGGAGGCAAACAAATACACATCCACATAGTGGGATTGCTTGAAAGTTATCAAATAGACATTTCTCCCTAGGTTGGCTCCAGAATGTGAAAATGTAGATAGCACCTAAGGTTTTCTTAATAAAATCAGCAATCACTGTCTCAAGGTGGCAGAGGACGAGAGTAATGCACATGATACTGCCCTCACTGAGGAACAGTTGCAGCAGAATTCCTGCCAAATTAATTCTGTGCTTGTTCAGAAACCCAGAAGGGACAATTCAAAGGCTGAGGAGAGCCTGATGCTATGGGGAAAGTGAGGGAACACAAAGCTCCAGTAGATAATGTCCGACTTTCATTACATGTTTATTTAGCCCTCAGCATTGAGGTCTGACTCTGAAACCTGTCAGATGGCACTTTGAACATGTAAATGGCAGCAATTAGTGTGGTGAGAGAACTACAGTTGTACCTCTGTGAAAATAGCACACTTCAGAAGGTCAGGACTCCCAGTGTTTTAGGTAAGCAACCTATTCCTTCAGTTAGGAAGTAAACTTCAAACTCCTTGGTACTTCATCTCTTCCCCAGGGAAAGCTCACAAGTGAGTTGAGTGGTTACATTTTATGCCATTTTGAGTATCTAGCTTGATACCAGGGGAGTTTCCACAGTCATTTAACCTCATTGGCTTATTGTGGTTTACAAAAACAATCAAATCACAAGAAAGTTTTAAAATGTACTCTTAGTTGTGCAAAAGCTGGTGCATAAAAGCAGAGTAATAAATCACAGTTGGGGCTTGTCTGTTTCAGAGGTATTCACCTGGCCCTGCAGAGGATCTCACAGTGAACTGGCAAAACAGGTTTTGGGTTAAGTTTTGTAGGTATTATGAACATACAAGAACACTGTGGGATGGTGTGCATCACTTCCACTACTGGCTTGGATGTTGGGAGTATCAGCCCTTTTTTGCCATGTCCTTATAGGATTTCAGATGCCACACGAAGGGACAGTTTTGTTGCATGAGAAAAAACATATTTTGTGAAATGCAGAGCCCAATTCCACCATCATTTCATACGCTGTCTTGCCAAGCTGACTTGAATTTAATTGTGGGCAGGGGTGACAGTGGAGAAGGCCAAATGGATCCACTGCTTTGTGGATCCAACCCATACCAGAGTGCAAGTGCAGAAAAAGGAAAGGGATGTCTCAGGCTTACAGCTATAGAACGTCCCTTGTAGTCCTGGTGTGCTGAGCACAGCTGGTTGAGATGTATGCAGGCTTACACAGGGGCTGGACACAGCAGCAAACACAGAACTAGAGATTGCAACTCTAATCTTTTGTTCATGATGGCGGATCAAACGTGGTAATGTACAACTGAGCTGAAACAGGAACATGGAAATCCCAGATGGTGTTAGGACTGGCTGTAACAAACAATACCTTCCACTTCAATGGCATACGAGGTACTCACAGTGCATTGCAAACTTTAATTGATCCTCACAGTGCAGCTGGGATGCAGAAGAATTACATCCCCCATCATGGAGGAAAGATAGCTCCAGCATGAAACACGGCAACACTGGAGCAGCACACAACAACATTAGCCAGGAATTTCAGTCAGGATAGATCCTGCACTGAGACTAGAAGAGAATAAATTGAAGAGAGAAACAATTAAATACAGACTGAAGATCAAAATCAGCGCTGCCTCCCTCCCGACACCGCACCGCATGAAGCAGAGCTGTTATACAGCAGGCAGCTTACCACCCTCACAAGCACTGCAGAATTTCATACTCCAGTGTTAGAGCTGCTGATTGAGCCAGATGAGTATTGGCAAAAGCGTTGTTGGAGCAATTGTGGGGGATTCTACCAGCAAAGCCGAGAGCACTGCTGAGCAGCTAATAAGTGGCTATTCTTCAGTCACACTGCACTCAAAATAGCTTTCCAGCAGAGGAAAGGCAAATTCTATTGGCTTCAACACCTGGTTGAGCAACTTAATAAGGACAAAATTGAAAGTTAGAGCTGAATCATTATTTATTTTATAACTACATCTTCATCACACAGTTCATTCCAAAATGGGAGTTACTTCATTTCAAATCAGGTTTGTGCAAGGTTTTTCCGTTGGTTCATTCAGCACAGAGGTGAGGAGACGGTTCTTTGAAAACAATTTCAGACACCAGCTGCTACAGAGGAGGAGAGCAATCTACAATCATAAGAAGACTTTCTCCTTTTTTTCCAGTTCTGCCATAGTTTTCCCAAATTGTATTTTTAAGTGTATTTTTAATGCACCAGGGAAATTGTAGCAGTGCAAAACTGTATTTAGTGTTTTTTTGGGTAACATGTCCATTCCCAGACAGCACTTCAAAAGATATGAGCAAACAGTTAGAAGAGCAAAATATCTCTGTCCTGTGCACAGCAGACACAGAAAACTGCTTGTTCCTCTTATTGAACTTACGTTTTATATATTTGAAAGCTGCTATTGTTTTACCTCTTAGATTTTTTCTCTCTGAAGTTCAGCTATTCAGAGGACTGTCAGAGGAATGTCAGATTAAACCTAACCTAATTCCTTCAGCCTTTTCTTACAAATATATCTTTCTGAAGCCTGATAATTATTGTTGTATTCCTCTGGTTTTTTCCCGGTAGGACCATACCTTCCATGAAGTGTCCAAAATTGGCTGTGTCCCATCCCAGCTCAGATGTCCAGCTCTCTACAGACAGCTTCGAAGAGAGCTGAAGAATTGCCAAATGTTTTGTAGATGATAACATGGACTATAAATTGCAATAAGGGTTTGCCTTTTTTGCAGCACAGTAACATTGTAAACATCCAAATCTCTTTCTGACATGCAATTATTTAACTTGTTCTTCTTCATCTTAGGTTTCTGTAGTTCATTATTCTTGTCTAGGTGTGATTACCTGTTTGTTTTTATTGAGTTGCATCCTCTCAACTACTCTTGGTGTTGTTATACAATGTATACCTGTTATGTTTGATTGGAAAAAATACCTACCCGCAGTAACTATGAATAAATCAATGTGTTTGTTGGTTTGTTTAAAAACAAGATGCTGTATTATCCAGAGATAAGTCTAGCAAATAAAATTTTCACATCTTTTTTATTTAATCAGATTATCCTTTTTAAATCTAGATTATTTTGCAAACAGGAGGATTCCCTGCTGCCTCATTTTAAAAAATACAGATGTTAGAAGTCATTATTTGGAAAAAAAAAAAAACTGAAGCAATGTAGATTTTGGCATTCTAGTCTCACTATAGGAGGACTTGCAGCATTTCCAGTTATGATATCCTTATTTGTACCTAGTACCTGTGAATAGGTGTCATAGGTGTCGTGTTCATGTGCTGTACAAATTTCCATGTATTTATTTCACTTATTTTGTTCTCCTCTCAGAAAATAAAATAAATACATAGAAAAATGAAGGTATTGTTTTTGTCTGCTCACCAAATTTCTCCTCACCAAAATATAAATTAAGACATAGAAAGGAAGAAACAATGAAAAATAAGAGGGAAATGACAGTGGAAGAAGTGACAACTTCCTTCAAAATGGTAATGATGTTATTTGAGAGTAATTTTAACAAGCCAAATTTTTTTCAGATACCTTCCAGATCAGTAAATTTGTTCATATATTTCCCATTTGGTCTAATATTTTGTGTAGGCACAAGTAGTATAAATTTCTTAAGTAGTGAATTTCTGGGCAGGAATTCTTTCATTCCCACTCCATCTCCAGGCAAGCAAACATTGCTCTTCTGCTTTCACAAGTTCATTACAGAAATCTTTACTCATATTTCCAGCAAAGCATAGTTTTTCTTCTTTGTAATTTAGTTGCTTTGTTGATTCTCCGTGATCATATAATATACATGCAGATCAATGTGCTTTCTCCTCTTTCCAACTGCTATTTTTTACAGAAGAGGCACCAATTTTCTGTTTGTAAAAGGATTCTGCATGTTAAATGGCATACTTTCGCCTACTGGGTATTTCAGTTTTATAGATACTAGTTTTTATCATTAACAGTGAACATATGAGGACTCTACAGTAACAATGGCTTTCAGTAGTGATATTTAGTAGGTTCTTTCCCTGCTTGGCTCTTCCCCTATGTCTTTATATTTGGTGCCTAAGTGCCTGCAAGGAAACCATTATTTTCTGTTAGATGTTTAATCACAAACCTTGCAAGGAAATCTCCTGTTTTCTGAACAGTGCAGAACTAACTTCATTACCACATTGACATGCTAGATACACTTCCCAGCCCTAAAGTCCCATCTTCTTAAAAGTCTGTAGCCTATATTCCCTTTGGAAAAGATTATTTTCAAATAATTCAATAGTCTGATTTACTCTTTCCATCTTTCCTCCAGAGTATTTCTTGCTGAACGTGACACGTTGTGGGGGACAGGGCAAGTTGCACAGAAATACACTTGGTGCCTGCAGTGAGATTTTTATATGTACTGGCTCTGGTTTCTGTGTGGTCAGATCCTCAGCCTCCTCTGAAGTCAGCACAGATGCACAAAGAGGGTCTGGAGCTCTGTCCAGGGAGGAACAGCAGTTTTGCTTCTCTGCAGAGCTGCCTTAGCTCAGCCTCAGGGAAGTCAACAGGAGCTGCAGGAGTACAGCACCTCTGAAAATGCAGCACATTCAGCAGCTTTTTACCTTATTTCTTTCCAACAACTTCAAAGTTGTTATGGTTCTAGAGACACTGCTGAGGTAAAGCAATTAGATACTGAGTCAGCTTGAGCATTCTCAAACATGAGGACTGGACAAGTCGACATCTGTAGCTAAATATTTCAAGCATTTCCCAACTCCTTCTTCTGTTCTGATTAATAGGTGTCACCATATAAAGTGTCACCTTAGTGTTCCGTCATATAAGTACATGACTGAAGAGGAAATTAATTTCTCCCTGCAAGGGGCACTTGTAATGATGTATTCATCTTTTTGTTTAAAGCTAATTGCTTTAAACACAAGAGAAATAGGCATCTTAGACTTGCTGAAGATCTAAGTTCAGATTCTATAAGCTCTGTGATCTCAGTAAATGGTTTGATTTCTCCTCGCTACCTCTCCACTCCCAAACAAGGTAACATTAATGCACCTGTTGAGTGTTACAGTTCTGCATGCTCAAGGGCAGAGTCATCTGTGACCATGGACAGTGTTTAGGACAAGAGGTCCTTTTGGTCAAGGTCTTCAGCACTTACTGCAACATGTAATATGCATACTGTATATGCAATGAATTGCTGCTCTAAGCGTGGCTTTAACCAAAGTTCCAAAAAACTGTAAAGAAGGCAAAAGTTTGTAAGACACACAGATATAACAGATCTGTGTAACACATATGCTTACATACCTGTTTCAAGTCACTTTTTGCTTGGCTTCCCTTCTGCTGCTTATAGCATCGTGTAGCACTTCCTGGCACATATTGGTGCCTTCAACATGAAGGTGGTGTCATCTGACTGTAATTATAGAGATTTCCCCTGCAGGAATCCAGCCCTACAGCTATATTCAGAACACAAAAAATGCATGAATTAAAAATACAACTTCGCTTTTTTATGTGATAACCAAGTACATAATTTCCTTTCCTTTACTTTTTCTCCTAAAATAAAGATAGGGAAGACAGAAACATCATAGGATTATCTGAGCCTTTATACATCATTCATAAAGACTGCCAATTGTAGAAAGAACTGCATATGTAGAAAGTGCTGCATATGTGTTTTGTCTTCATTCTTGTTCTTTATCCACGGTTTACCAGAAAAAAACCTTATTTTAGTATGACCTGTAAATACTGCTATTGAAATAGTTTATCAAAATCAGAGAAAGATATGTTTTCTCTCTCTGCAGAATTCACCAAACATTTATACGTTATGTGAAGTAACAATTTTATGCTGTATAATACATTTGCAAGCCCTAATACTTCTCTTGGCACTTACAGAAGTCTCTGAAGTTTTATGTAAGCCACCCTCAGGTTTCATGTGTATTATGGATACAGGACAGCAGATGAAGCTAGTTGGGAAGATCTGTTGAAAAATGAGGGTGACAAAGCTATCTACCCCATTACAGCGTAATCTTCTGTGACTCTTCTCAGGGCGTATTTCTAGAACCCCTTCTTTGTGACCATTCTTCCTTTTTAACTTTGACCCTACTGAACCTTTGTTTTTCTTGTAGCTTTCCCTGTGGCACCAGGCAACAAGAATTAGGTACCATGAGTCTGGTGTTGCACAAGTGCTGTTGTCAATGAATACCAGGTAGTACAGTTTAGACTACCTTGGCACAAATGCCTCTGTACAGGCAGTTCACATCTCAGTATTCATATTATCTGATAACAATAGTACTTAAAGTCTCCATTTAAATTGCTTTCTAATTGTACCAGGCATTTTCTCTGATTAAACCATTTTTATGTGTACTTAAACTGTTCTGACTGATGTTGTTGATCCAGAGTAAGCTATTTCTACCCTCAGCCTTTGCCACAACTCATTTCTGCCCCCTCCACTTTGTTCTTTCAACATTTACCTTATCATTCCCTCCTTCAGTTCTGTAAAATTTTACTAGTTTAACACAAACAAACAAACAAATGCTCTCAAGTATTAAAATAAACACACCATTTAATATTACTGTCTCATTATTCAGTTGGGGAACCAAGATATGGGGAGATTAAGTGACTTGCCAGAGGAAAAGGAGGAAGGATGCAGAAAGAAAGTTTAGCTCCTCTGAGTCACAGTTCAGCATCTTAAATTCTTTGTTCTGACTTCATCTTATCTCTGAGTGTTGCCCAATCTCTTTATGCTCAAACTTCCCTCATCTAAACTGTAGCTCTTCTGATTTCAAGGGGTAGCTTGTCACAGAGGACAGGCACGGGAGAGATTAAGGGGTTGTTCTAGGCTTTTCATCTCCAGAATTATTCTTCAATGCCACTGCTACAAGCTACAGTGAAAATGAAGTGCTGGAATCACAACTTTCCATTCACCATCTCAGAATTTTTTTCCTTCTATCATATTTGTTCTGTAAACTGTTTATTTGCCAGCTTCTGCCTGGCAAGCATTGTCTACCTGCTTTGTGCATAAATGTCAGGGATAACTCAAAGGTTCAGCATGACTACCAGCTGGCCAGCTGCCACGTTGGTCTTTAGGATTTAACTTTTCATCCACAGAAATGACATGTATTTATTTATTTGTATTTTAAAAGTTCCACTGGCTATTGTTTCTAGATGCACAAACAAAAGCTTTTAGCCAAATGGAAATATGCATTGCCTGAACTAATGTCCACTAATAAAAGCCCTTCTTGACCAGCCTAAACTAACATACCCTCCCACATCTTTAAGTTCCTCCATGCTCTTTCTCAAAGTCTGGAGAAAACATATACTCTGCAATCTACAGTGTGATCTGTAAGTGAAAAAACTTAGAAGCTGACAATCTAGTAGGGAAGTGGATTCCAGGATTCTGGATGAAGCACTGTACATTGCCCACTTTCAGTCAGATTAGCACAAACTGTATTTTTTTTTGCCTCCTTTGCCTGAAGCAGTGAGTTCTTTTTTGGGTTTTTGCTACATGCAGCTATCTACTATAAAATATATTAACACTTAACAATCTAATTGGAAAAAACCACCAAACCTATGCTCAGAACCTAAAGTTAACTTGATTTCCAAAACCAGCCTACATGTATTCGTGCACAGAAGGGATGGCGTAGTTTCACCCTGGCAGGCAGCTGAGCAACACACAGCTGGTTGTTCTTTTCTGCCCCAGTAAGGGTAGAATCAGAAGGGTAGGAGTGGGAAAACTTGTGGCTTGAGATAAAGGGCATTTATTTTTTTTTAAAGGGGGTGGGGGGAAGAAGTACAGACAATAAAGAGAGGGGCAAAAAACTCTACAATAAAAAAAAACAAACAAAGTAAAAAAACGTGATCCAGTACAAAACACTTGCTCACCACTGACTGATGCCCAACCCTGAAAAACAGCAGCTCATGCCAGCCTCCATCCCTCACTCTTAGTTTTATTGCTGAACATGGCCTCATGAGGTGGGAAATATCCCTTGCATCAGTTAGGGTCAGCTGTCCCAGCTGTGTCCCTTCCCAATTTCTTGTGCATCCTCCAGCCTCGTTGCTGGTGAGGAAGTGTGAGAAGCAGAAAAGGCCTTTGCACTATGTAAGCACTGCTCAGTGATAACGAAAACATTCCTGTTTTAATTGAAAATCTAAAATGTAACATCATACAAGCTATTTTAAAAAATTTAACTCTATCATAGTCAGAACCTGTGCAAGAGAAAATTACTAAATGTGGACAGCTCTGCAGAGGCTTCATTCCTAAAATGGTAGTAGTCGATTTTTAAAGCTGAAGTATGGATAAGGATTTGCAACAGTATATCAAATATATTGCCACTAAACATAGTGGAATATTGTTGCTGATGAAACAATAACAGAAAAGTCCAAAGCAAACTGTTACTATCAGCAAAACCTTTGAGATATTCCAAATATAACAGAAGACATGTTGTGTTTTAAGCAAAGAGAGAGTCTCTGGAAGCTTGGCTTCAGCGTGCTTATGCAATAAGGGGGCAAATGCCCAGGATCTGTTCTTAACATTACTGCCAGAAGTGCATCTTTCTCAGCTAATTCTTATAGTTGTCCTTTCACTTGCAGAATCCAATTCATCTGAACTTCCCTTAGCTTGTAAAGTTCTTCTAATATGTTCCTTAACTGGTGGGCCCTGAGTTTTTCTTGCTCTCTTTCAATCCCAGTGTGATTTGCGAGCATTCCAAACATCTCAAATTTTCAAACCTATTTCTTGCTTCTAATATATTCATCTTTTGCTACATTTTATTATCTTAGTATGGAAAAATATGGCAGGACATTCCATGATCTCTGCCTTCAGCTGTTCATTGATTCAATCCAGAATTTTACTCTGCAGTTCTAATTGTTTGATTTGTTTCTTTGTTTTTCAGTGTGTCCTTGGCATCATCCACTTCTCTGTGTAGGTCTTCTACTGATGTCCTCAAACAGTTTTCACTGGCCTGCAGTTGCCCGAACTGAAGTGAATTCCGATTTCCAATATCCAGCTCTGCTACTGTTTCTCTGAGGTGCCATCTTTTATTTTTTAAGTTTTTGTTTCTGAAACACAATTTATTAACCAGAGAGGTTTTTCTGTTAGAGGAAGAAAGCATGGTCAAGGTGGCAGAACACTGCTGTGCTCTGACAGCCTCCAGCCTGTCTAAGTGTGACATAGTATGGATGTCACTATTCCATGGTTCCAAACTGCCTGCTCCTACTGGGTGGCTCTTGCTTGCAAGATGTTGTGGAAAAAATTATCAGAAAGTGTTTTAAGAAAATTAAGAGCTACGGAGTGAAATTACTTCATTAGAAATCAGTTGAGAGTTAAACAGTACACAGAAGTATAGCACTTTTCAAAACAGGAAAGTGTTTAACAGAGTGGTGAAAGGCAGCAGGTAGGACTGATGCTTTTGGTATGTTTACTGAATGAATATTCGGAGAGCTGTTATCAACAGTGAAGTGACCCCATTTTTAGATGACATAGCATTCTGCATGTTAGAGCAATTCCAGCTGAATTGTACATGAGATTCTTAGATAACAGTAGCCATTTAGGAGACAAACGTGAAAATCATAGTGCACAGATCGATAAAACAGCAATCCCCATAACATTAGCAGCAGCAAGGAGAATTCATACTGCATTAGAAAAAATGGTAGAGTGAACAAAGACCTAGTGGGGTGTCCTTGCAGCAGAGCTACTCCAGTCCTCTCTCCTTGGCTCTCCCATCCATCTCCTGCTCCTATCCATGGCAATTCTTGTCTTTGGTTTTTCTCCAGCCTGAGCCTGTGGTTGTGCGCCCTAGGTTGGCAGTATATTGTTTCCCATGCCTCTACTGTGGGTATTTTCAAGGTAAGAAGCAGCCTAGAAGCCTACCATGGTGCCTTTCATCACTCTGTGTTAAATACTAACCTCTTTTGAAAGTGATATATTTTTGTGCATTGTTTAACTCTCAGCTAATTTCTAATGAAGTAATGTAGCCCTAATGTATAATAGCTGTATACAGCACTGTCATTGCTATTCTCACTCTAGTCTCATCATCACATACTACAATACCAAGACAATCAAAGCAGGCTGTGTAGAGCTGTCTACTCTATTCTCCAGGGGAGATCTGTGGTACCTTTAGAGCATCCATGTGTTGGAATAATTAATGAGGTTTCCAACTCCAGCTCATCAATGTTGAAAGTTTCTTCAATGTGTCTGTCAGCAGTTCTTTTGCTTTGCTAATGAGTGTCCTTTCTGGGGCAGAGTCCACAGCTTCCATTAGACCAGCACACTCCCACACCAAATCTTCACTGTGGTGTGTCGTGACTCTCCCAGCACTCAAATTCCTGCTTCATTTTGGTGTGATTTGTAACAGGCTGAGCACATCCCACACCAAATGTCTCACTCCCCATTCTCAATGTCTGGAGTACATACCTTGTTCATAGAAGCAAAGGCAGACGTTCATTAAATGGAACCTGGACAGTAGAGGAGGATTTTATTCAGTTGCAATATATATATTTTTGTCTGAATGAATTTAGGTGAGCTGTATTAATACCAAGCTTTTTTTTTTTTCCCCCCTCTCTTTTCTTCCGCTTTTTGACAGTGTGTCTCCCCATCATTTGAAACCAATTAGCAGGTGTATGGCAGTGCAGAACCAGCAACTTTCCAAAGGATCTTCCCTGTCTCTGCTGATTCTCCTTCACTACTGTTACATAATCCTCTCCTTCTGGATGAGTTATTCTTCCATTTTCTGCTGTTCTAGCATGAAATTACAAAGCCCCATACTGCAAATTAGATTTCAGTACGGATATCAAGTGTATCAAGAACGGCAATTCCAAATGGCCTCAAAAAAAGTGCCCTTTTTAAATGTCTCTTGAATGGAAGCATCCACTAATATTGTAGGAAAAACAGGGAGAAAAGGCAACAGGAGCACAAAAGGGTGTGATATATTTTGCATTGCAAAGCTGGAGCTTGTTAGCATAATTTTCAGTGTGTGAAGTCCTTATTGTTTCAATAAGACTGGGACATGCTGCAGCTCTGTGCGTGGAGTGACTCACTTCTAGTGAAATATCTCTGAACAATGTCCCTTTAAACCACACCTCTGTAAGAAGCAAAAAGGGTGGGGGAAGAAGGAAGGAGATTCATAAATGTGCCATGAATTTCTAGAGAAGGGAAACCTTGTTAGGAGACATGAGATTATGTTCCAGCTTTTAACCCATCCAGGGTTCACTCATCATAGCTGACCTTCACTGCAGCAGCACTCCACCAGGTGCACAAAACCCAAGAGAGACTAAGGAGAGTGATAATCACTGGAAAACCCTTCTGATTCCTCAGTGGCTTCAGGCTGCCTCTTGAGAACTCCATGTGGCAGTTTTAGAAGTGCAGCCTCCCTGCCTGTGAGGCTGTATATTGATGCAGGAGAGAAAGACAAACTCCTGTAGACAATAGTGGGGGGATATTACAATTTGAGGAGGAAAACTTCAATCTTCAAAACTGAAAGAAGCTGCTCATTGGACCACTGTGATTTGTCATAAAACTGGAGAAGAAACACTTACATTCAACATCGTTTAATCTATTGGTATTAATAGAAAATAAGTCAAAAATTCAAATTTTGATTTTGAAAGGAAGTTGGAAAGACAGAGAGTTATACCACAACTAAACTGGACCTGCTATATTTAAGGAAGTATTCAGGAAGTTTGGAGAGGGAATAAGTAAAAGGCAGCAAAGAAAAATGCCATGTTGAATAACATGGAAATACTCTATAACAGCAGAATTCAGAAAGTTATTATGTATTTTAAACTAATTCCTTATTCAACAGAATGATTGTTTATATCAAAAGGAAGTTGTCAAAGGAAGTAAATGAAAATTTGGCCCTAACTTAATTTCATGCTCCCCTTGCTTTGGACTGATGAGCACCAAATTAACTTTGTGCTAATCAAGAGGTTACAAAACATTATAGAGATGGATGATTTCTGCTGATTATGGTAAAAAAAATATTTTGTCTGCACATTTAGACAATACAGACGTGCATTTCTCCTAAAATAATTAGTTTTACAGTACTTAAAACTTTTCGTGCACAAAAGTGGAAAGCCTTAAAAAGCCTTTTTTTCTCTTCTCTCTTCAGACCCCTGTCTTCCCTATCCCCCACTTCAGTGCTTCTCCACTTCCATTCACAAAACTGCAGGAGAGAGAATCAAACAGAAAATCATGTTGTTCTGCTTTCCCTTTTATCATATTCCATACTTGACCCAAGAAATCAGGAAGCAGTTAAAAGCTTCTGTTTCAACTGGCCACCCTGTTCAAATTCTTCCTCTCATTTTGTTTGCCTGAAACTTTGCTTTTTTAAAAGTTTGCCATTGTGCTTGAATGTGTGTGTGTACTTACAGACATTTCTGTGCCCTTGTTCTTTTAGTCAAGTGATATTACAAGATGTCTTTTCATTTCTAACAGGGTTCAATCATTTCTGTAATAAACATGTCCTTCAACAAAATTCTCAACCTTAATGCTTCGCAAATGTCTCTAACGATTTCTAATTTACTGACATTTTCCCCAAGCCCCTCATCAATTTAACTATTCAAATTGCTAACACTGTTAATAATTCCTCAGTCTCCATCAGACCCACTGCAGACCTTGAAATCCCTCTGCTGCCTCTGCAGACAAGAACACATCTGGATGTGCATCCATACCATACCGGATCAGAGTATTTATTAGCCTGCCAGCAGAGTCTCATCACTACGCAGTGTAATGATTAACAGCTTCCTTCTCACCATTGCTATCCAGAAGGGCCTCTCACGGGGTCATTTCCTGCCCTTGCTTCTGTCTTACAGTGGGGTAATTTCACTTCAGCACATGTGGAACAGCAGAAGCACAAGGGTCTGTACTGCTAAGGGATCGTGGGGAAGATTTTGATAAACACTTGGAGAAACATTTGGAGCTGCATGCCAAATTGCCTTCTGATTTTCTTTGAAAAAGTCCAGATGTCAGTACTTTGGGAAAGATTTGAAGGGGAAGCAGATGCAGCTTGACCTGTCTTCAGATAAGAGCCCAAATTTTCAGAATGGCCCAACATAGGCTGTACGGAGACATTTGGGCTGAAGATACTGAAATAAGCTATGCATGACCCCGCTGCACAACAGCTGAACTGCTTCTACCCTATGCTATATAAAAAACTTTTGGAAATGGCTCATCTGTAGGAGGCAGTTCAGGCCTTGGGGTGTTATGAATTCCAACTTCCTAGACAAAGCTCCCACGCAGTAGCAGCTTGTTAAGGGGCTTACCTCAAAATTTCTGGACAGAAGTGCTCCTATCTGTTGTGGTACACATGCAGCTAGCAAAGTCACATGTGACAGTCCCCTAAAAGAGACCTTCCTGTTTGCATATGCAGAACAAAGAGATGAACTGCCTCTGCTGACACTGCCACAGTCCATGAAAATAACCAAATTTGGACAGGAGAGGGATGGTCTGTAGCAGATAGCCAGGAGAGCGGCTGTAAAGCAACAATTCTGCTTCAAGGCAGAATCCCTGCAGAAGTACAGCCCACTAATTAGAGCATGGTAATTAGAGCATAAATCTTTACCTGGTAAAGATTTCTAGAGCCAATGTCTTTAACCACAAATTTCTTAGTAACCAAGCTGCTTACTTTCTAGGTCTTGGTTTTCTTGTTTGTGAATTTACAGTTGAGATAACCATCCCTGGGCAATGTAATTAGCTTGTGTTTACACAAAATGCTTTGTGATGCTGTGAGGGATGTTACTGGCTGCATGCAGGGAGTAATTTTTCCATGGGATAGCGTATGTGTGTTTTTGTCAGCCTGTCTTGACAACTGTGTGTTCCATGACACTGGGGTATTAAAAATTTCTGAGCAGCTTGAGTGATGGTCTCAATGCCTTTGGAATTGTGGATAACTGTGAAAAGTTGTCCACTGAAAACAGAAGTCTGCCTTTCTGAATAGTATTTGCTTCTTGAAAAACAATTTTGCTTCCATGAAAAACAAGGTTAGAAACGAATCTAGGAAAATAATGGCAGAATTAAATGTCAGTTCTCCACTCAAGTAGCATCTTGAGGAAAATAAAAAATATTATTTTGTAGCTCTGATGACTTCCTGTGAGGACTACGAAGTTCATAGAATCATAGATTCATAGATTCATAGATTCATAGATTCATAGATTCATAGATTCATAGATTCATAGAATCATAAAATCATAGAATATGCTGAGTTGGAAGGGATCCATCAGGATCATCAAGTCCAACTCCTGGCCCTGCTCAGGACACCCCAAGAGTCACACCACATGCCTGAGAGCATTGTCCAAGCTGTTCTTGAACTCTGTCAGGCTGGTGCTGTGACCATTTAGCTGGGGAGCCTGTTCCAGTGCCCAAACACCCTCTCGGTGAAAGCCAATATAAGGAAGCAGTCAATGTAAGAGATGAACATGCATTAGAAAATATAAGATCAGAATTTAAAGCTCTTGATGTTGCCATTGCATTAGCATAAAATCTTTATTTGTAACCCTTACTCTGCCAATAGACAGGAGAAAAGAAAAAGTCACATTCCCTGCAACTCCGTGTTGACCACAATCAAATTTTTTCTCAAAGACATGAAGGAACAAAATCATAGAATCATTTGGGTTGGAAAAGACACTTGAAATCATCAAGTTCACACATAATCCTAACACTATCAAGTTCACCACTAGACTGTGTCCCTACACCCCACATGGTATCTTTTACATACCTCCAGGGATGATGACTCCACCATTCAGCTGGGCAGCCTGTTCCAATGCGTGATCAGCCTTCCAGCGAAGAAATTTTAACTGATGTCTAATCTGAACCTTCCCTGGCACAACCTGAGGACAGTTTCTCTTGTCCTATCATTTGCTACTAGTTGCTTCCTACAACTTGGGATCATCCTCACTACAATCCCCTTCCAGGCAGTTGTAGAGAGCGATAAGGTCGTTCCTCAGCCTCCTTTTCTCCAGGTTAAACAGCCTCAGCTCCCTCAGCCTCTCCTTATAGGACTTGTGCTCCAGACCATCTTCTTGTGCTCCGTTGTCCTTCTCCAGACATACTCCAGCACCTCAATGACTTTCTTGAACTGAGGAGCCCAGCACTGGACACAGGTCCTGAGCTGCCACCTCAGCAGTGCCCAGTACAGGGGGACAATCACTGACCTTCCTTGGCACCAAGGTTAGGCTGAGAGGCCTGTAGCTCTGTGGGTCCTTCTTCTGGCCCCTTTTGTAGATGGGAGTCACATTTACTAACCTTCAGTCAACTGGGATCTCCCCAGTTAGCCAGGACAGCTGACAAATGATTGAAAGTGGATTGGTGAACACAAGCTCCCTCAGTACAACAGATTTGTGTCTGTCTGAGTGTAGCAAGTCACACTGACCATTTCCACTTGGATTATTGGGTCTTCATTCTGTTTCCTGTCTTCCAGCTCAGGGGGCTAGATACTCCAAGAACAACTGGTCTTATTATTAAAAACTGAGGCAAAGGTGGCATTAAGTACTTAGGCGTTTTCCTTATCCTTTGTCGATGTCTTTCCCCCTGCATTCAACAAAGGATGGAGATTCTTCTTAGCTGCCTTTTTGTTGCTAACGTATTTATATAAATATTTTTGTTGTCATTTACTGCGCTTGTCAAATTAAGTTCTATCTGGGCTCTGGGCCTTCTAAATTTTTCCCTGTATAACCTCACAATATCCTTGTAGTCCTCCTGAGTTGCCCACCCCTTCTTACAAAGTTGATACACCTTTTTTTGCCTGTGTTTTAGCCCAGCTCATTTTTGGGCACATGGGGACAGCCTACTCCTGTGTCTTTAGAATTTTCTTCTTGAAGAACGTTCAGTCTTCCTCACTCCTTTGCCCTTCAGTCTCCCAAGGGAGTCTCTCAAGTAGGCTCCTAAACAAGCCAAAGTCTGCCCTCCAGAAGTTCAAAGTTGCAGTTCTGCTGATGCTGCTCCTTATTTCTCTGGCAATCACAAATTCCCTCATTTTGTGGTCACTATGCCCAAGACAGCCTCAAACAATCACACCACCTACCAGCCCTTCTCTCTTCATAAACAGTATGGGGCACTATAGTGTGTAAGCTACTCCATGAAAGGGGCAGAGCAGCTTACTTCTCTGAGAAACAAAGAGGACATTGGTGCTCAGAAATTAGGCCATGATGCATAAAGGCATTTAGGTGATTGAGTTGAGTGGGTTGCCCAGATGAATCTTAGTGTATGTATATCTATAGATAGATAGATCGATTGATCAATTGATCGATCTACATGTATAACTGGGGGAGGTAAGTTTTTTAGAATTAGGAAGAGAAGGAAAGAGATCTTATGACTACCTGCAACCCTATTCTGAAACCAGGGGACAAACCACCCCGTCAAATGGTAGTAAAAGGAAATGGGGTCGTTAAGTTACTGACTCCCAGCCACTCAAGGTGTATTGGATAGAAGATTGGACCTCTGCCTTCCTTTTTCTGACAGCTATTCCTTGCAAATGCAGGGAAAGTACTCATTAATCTTCCTCTGTTTGATTTCTGTATTTCTGAAGAATTTTAAATAGACAAGTGGGGCCAGTTCACTTTCCCTTGCAAGGTATTTTCTCAATTGCTTTTTACCTTTGAGACCTTGTGCACTCAAGCTCTTTGCAATGTCTGCTTTAGAGCTCAAATCCTGACTCAGGAGCCAACATTTTAAAGCACAGTCCTCAATATTATGACTAGAAACAGGAATTACCTATGACTTTTTAATTCTGTCTCTGGTCTATCCATGAAGCAGCTTAGTTTCTTATTCTCATTCTCTTAATATCCCTTAAAATAACCTTGTTTTTTCTGCCTGTAAAAGAAGGACTACTAAGAAAAACTTTAAAAAGTAGACTCTGCCTTGACATTAATAATTAGAAGGGTCCTTGTAATGATTAAGCATCCTGAGCTATAAACATGCTATCTGCATGTGCCAGAAAAATAAATAAAAAATACAGTATAAGATTATGTAGAATCTCTCTCCCTTAGAAACTACTTTGATGATGTGAAACATTCTTGTGTAAACTTCAATGGAAAGAGAAAGAGAGCACCAGTTCCATTGCATATGACAGAAGTGACAATGGCGACTTGAGGTTTAACAAGCCCAGTCTACACAGGAAACTGAAGTAATTCTAAATTAACATAACTAATTAGCAGCCTGAGATAACTTAATTGCTATGCAGAACTTCCCAGTTTTAGTTAGCATTCTGTATTAACTACTATGTAATTATTAAGGCACCATACTCAGCATCAGCAACTTAATTATCATTAGTATTGCTCCAGTCTCAAGCTTGAATGCCGATGATTAATAAAACACAATTATTTACATTGTAATTGTGGTATTTTAATTACACTGAAAATGCACTTCGTTTGCTTTTTGTCAGAGTGTTAATTTTTTAAATTAAGGTCAAATATTTTTGTCAAGCTTTTTTTTTAATCCCTAATTGCAAGTTAGATGGACTGATTTCTTGCCATCTTAAGAAAACATTGTGACTGTTGATAACAAATGAGTTGGAGTAAAAAAACAGCCTCATTGTTCTGGAATTATGTAATCCCAGTGCTAATAAACAATATTGATATGTGCTTTTCATTATTCTTAAGTAACTTCAGTGTATGTAAGTCCCACTTGATTTTGTTTTAGAATTAGTCTTTGTAAGGGTCAGTTTGTTACTTTATGACAATATTTTGAAGGTCCTGTTAAGACCAAAGAATTTACAGATGTACAAGACCAAGGGTGAGAGAGGAAGTGTTGGCTTACAGAAGTGAAACGATATGCTCGTTGTCACCTAATATGTTACTGTCAGACCCAGGAACAGAGTCAAGGCCTCCCAACTCTTATTTCTGTGCTCTGATGCTAGATCACATTGCTCCTCCTGTTAGCAAGTTTAGCAACGTCAATTTTGTGGAGAGGAAGAGGCTTAGTCCCTATTTTCACAACAGTGCTCCTGGCCTTAATAATAATTAAAGATTTTTTTAATGCATTTTTGTAACTCTTATTATTTCAAGGGGTTTCTTTCTGATTTACATTAGTGTTGGATGGGTCAGGCCCAGAATTAATAGCTTTCCTCAGAATGTCTAAACACAGTAAGATTTGCTTTTACAGAAGAAGAGTGATTTCCCTGCCATTACCCAGAGAAATTTACTTTTTATTGCAGCAAGTTCTGCCCCAGTTTTTGCCCTCTGAGAGACTCTCAGCATTAGCCATTAGAAATTTTATAGGTAAGCTTCAGTTTCTTTTTATATAGCCAGAATTTAACTTAACTCAAAATGTCAATGTGTTTGCCTTGGGGGAGAATAGGAAGGAGAATTACCCAGTCTATTTCAGAGATTAGTCTTACTTGTGCTTGCTTTATTGCTATATCTTCCAAGTTACAGGACTGGAAGCCCAGAGGTGAAATGGCTGAACACTGGATCAAAAGCCAGGGTTTGGGGAGCAGAGTGAGAGAGGATTTGTCAGGCAGACTGACTGAAAGCCATGATAGACAGAAAATGAAGACTGGAAAAGATCCAGAGGGGAAAAAATACCTGTCCATTTAGAAAAGAAACAGGCTGTGGAAAGGAGGATGCTTTTAGCTGGGCTGCTTAAAACAGAAGCAAGAAAATAGCAGACTTTGGAAGCAGAAGACCGTATAGGAAGCAAACCTGGAAGGTGAGAAGGGGAAGAGATGGAAATGTTATAATTGCAGTGCCACTTAAATGTGATCTAATCTCTGTACCTGCTCAGCCCAGCACAACAATGAAATGAATGACTGCCAAGAAAGGGGAAACCAATTGTCTGTCTATAGCGATAATGCAGATATCTCTGGAGCTGTGCATTAAGCACTTGATGAAACTTACACAGGTAAAGACACTCTCAGTCTATAGGGAAGGAAAGTCCATGTCTGCTTTGCAGATTTATAAATATGTTCCCATCATTTCTAGTTTTTAGAGATGTCTAGTAAAAAGTCCTGCCACAAAAAATCTTTTTCCCTTATGGGATAACAATAGGTAACTAAGGCATAAAAAAGAAAAACCACACAAAAACTGATACAAAAGCAGATCAACAGCTAACACGAAGAAGTCTTTTGTGAGAAAACTCATGCAAGCCTTCCCATCCGCTTCAAATTTTCCTTTTACATTGGAAAATCCTCATTTTTAAAGATGTAATTAGCAATAATTATAGGGTTTTGTGCTCTTGTAATTTGATTCTTCTGCTGCCATAGCTTCTGTGAAGCTGCTATGGTCTTGTATAAGCAAAAGAACATACAAAGACCCTTCTCTAGGGATCACTTGCTTATTGTTTTTGCTGCAAATGTCTTAATATCTGGAGATTATTTTTCAATCACTTAAGCAGTTCTGTCTGAATTTCAAGACATTGTAATAATGAACAGGGTGAGGACAGGGGATTTCTAGGCATTGAGAGGAGTACTTTTATTTCCTCCTGAAGCAGACGTATAAAGTTAGGCATGGCAGCTTGATTCGTGAAGCTATTGGAGGCTTTGGGAATGACAGTACTTGCCAATTTAGTGAGAAGATAACTGACCTGATTTACTATAGCTAAAGACTGGGCTCCATTCTCTAGTGCTGTACAGCCATCACAGAAGTGTCCTCTATGATGGCCTCATTAGCTTGGAAAGATCTCAGCTGAATTCTGCTGCTTAGATAAAACAGAAGGATGCTAAAGCATTGCTCAGTCAGATTTATTATCAACATTCTCATCTGTATCTGGTGAGAAGAGTGACTTCTCTTCCAGAGGTAATCCCTGCCAGAGTAATCCCTACTCCTATCACTTCAAGATTACTTGGCTGCATTGCACTTTATCTCAATGCCCCTGGGAAACTCAAGCTGAGGAACAATTCTATGACCAATTTCCAAAGTGGCATCATGACAAAATTATTATTACACCAATATTTCTGGGTCTGTAGCAGCTGCTACTAGGTTTCTAAATGGAGTTTAAAATGCTAGGATCAACCTGTAAATCCCTAAATTTATGGGATATGGTTACCATCAAGGACTGCCTCTTGATTCCTTTGAAATTGTCCTGGCTGAGATTTCTGGAAACACTTCAGTGGGAATTCTCTGACTACAAATCAAAAGGGTCACAGTCAGAATGCTTTTCACAGGGATAGGTTAAGAGCAGGAGATACTTGGGATGAAATATGCATTTGGTAAAAGTGAAAGGAATAGGTTTGTGCTATTTTACTATGAATTTCATGTATTTGCAGTTCAGAGAGTAGGAGTGAAGAGCAGGATATGAGTCTCCTTTGCACAGAGACTTTTATGAACTTATATCCATATAATTACGCCTCTGTACTTAGTGCTTTTGGGGCAAGAGACTGAGTAATGATCTGAAGCAAAGCACTGTCACCTGAAAAATTCCTATTTAGATTCAGTGGCTCTAGAGACCTATTAGAAGGAACAGCCATAGCAAAACCACTTACAAGAAACCCAGGCTAGTTAAATGTTAACTTCTGTATAGAATAATAATATTTTCACAAAGCAAACTCACAAAAGTATGATCTCCAGGCAAAAAGTTAGATAAATCTTGAATGCCCTGCATGATTTTTCAATATTTTCTATTAATTTCATTTAAAGAGCCTTTTGTTATAACTACTTGCACCTCCAAATGTTGTCTTTCAAATGATGTTTGACATGTAATATACTTTTGATTTTTAAAAATTAAAGAAAAGAAATTACTTAAAGCCAAAAGTAAATTGTCCCATTACATGGTTGAACATATTCACCTGTCACTTGAAAGAGTTTTGTCAGAAGATGAAGCACTGCAAAGATCTCAAGATCTATTTTTCATTAAACAAGTAAATACAAAGACAGTCATACTAAAAATGCATGGAATAGTAAGACACATCCCACTTGAATATAAACAGCATTTGATTTTGATGTAAACCATGACCATTCAGAGAAGTATACACAGTCCCATGGTTTTTATGCCCAGTTGCTTTTGCCACACTTCCTTTCTTCATTGGGTTTTTTTTTTTGTGAATTCACAGGAAAAGTAGAAAACAAGCAGTGCCCACCCCTCCACTGTTAAGGTACTTGCTTGTGGGGTTTTTGAAATTAGGTTAAGTTTATTTTTATTTTAGTTAGATCTTTCCTAGATAGACCTAGATGGATTTTCTTTTAGAGAGTATATGAAGTGATTGGGGACTTAAGGAGTCTGTCTGTTTTTAACACTTTAATAAGTAATCCCTCTGGGCCTTTTACAGCTAAACACCAATTTTCCCATTCTCTTTGTATGTGCCAGTTTGAATTTCATGTCTGTTTCTTAGTTCCACATGATATTCCCCTATTCATTGCCAAGGCTGATAGGTGAGTAGCAAAGGGAGCTGTGGAACCTTAGAGCAGGACAGGATGGGCGCATGCTTAGGGTAATCATTGATACCCTGGGAAACTGTATTTGTTCCTTGCCACTGTGGCAGTCTTCAGAAAACATGCTGCAAGAGAAGAAGCCACATATTTTACATCCATTCATTAATTGCTTCCTACGCCTTAAGTATCTGATCAGACGAGCTAAGAATTTGCAGCTAAAATTATCATCAGTGAGAACTATTTCATTTATAATGCCCGACACAAAGTGAGGAAACAATTTGCACTCAATCACTCTGTCTCAATTTCCATCTGGAAAATGTGAACAAAAATAATTAAATTAACAAGACTGTTGTGGGGAAAGAAGTGTGAAGTACTGGCATACTACAGTGATGACTGCCATGGGATAGCCCACAGGGAAATTAAAAATCAACTCTTTTTAAGGATTTGATCCATATTTAGCAAATAAGTAAGATCTGCTAAGTAAAGAGCAATGATACTGAAATTATTTTTATTGCTGGCTAATATTCATCCCTCTTTCACTGAAAGCGGTGTGGTCACCTGAAAAAAAAATCCTGGCATGAGATTGTATTGCATTACAACAACTTAAACTCAGAAAGTTCTCAACTTTAAGCTGTCTGGCCTTTTAACCTTAGTAATGAAGCTAGTGTTATTCATATGATAAACAGCAATCCCATGGCTGAATACAATTCCAAAAAATTGATTTTTAAATAAACAAATTAAGGACACAGCCTCTATGTAGTATGTAAAGGCTCAATGGATCATCCCCAAACTTACAGCATATAAGCTGTGAGTGAATTTTCTGATAACTTACAAGTAAATCCATTAAGTAGATTAAGTTAAATTAATTAAAAACAGTGTCCTACCAGAGATCTGTCATCTGTGACACATTTGATTTTGACATGAATAACCTTCCTGACAAACAACATAGATACAGCCAACTTTTCAGATAGCAAAAAACTACCATAAATCCCCTCTTTGAAGAAATTCAATGGAGGTTAGCAATTGTTATAATTATTTAGGTTGGCGACAAGCTTGAGTCAAGTTAGCATGTGTCAGCATTTGTGGAGATCAAGCAGAGAAAAATTAAATAGGGGTCTGAATGTCTTGGTCTGATCAGGGAAAAGCAACTCTAAAACTGTTAGCTGGCATGAAGACTCAGGAGAGTAATGAACTGGCAGTTTAAATGATGATTAAGCTGAATAGTGTCTGCCAGGAGGACACAAAAGCACTGTCACTAGGGAAGAAAACCAAAACCACAGCCTAAGAGACTGACAGCTCCTCATCCCAATATCCTCATATTCTTTTTTCTATATCCCCAGAAGGCTTGGGAGCAACGCAGGCTTCCTCGGAGTACAGCGAAGCGGGAAAAACCGCTGTGTCTGAATTGAATGTCCCAAGAGTGACATCTAAATAGTGTTCATGTCTGGAAATTGCTCTAGGTAAGCACTCTGACTACTTAATCCTAAGCTTACACTTACATGTGTGACTAAATTTGTGCCTGTGATTCCCTGGATCCTGAGCACTTTCTCATCCTGAAGAATTTTGTCTAACTTCGGCCTTCTCAGGTGGTTGCTCCTTAAGGTGCCTTTAGACAAAAACACAGTGAAGATTACATTCTTTCCAGAAAGACCAGAGGGCTGTAGTTTGATTCATATATTCTCTGCTTTGTCTTCTCTCTGTCCATGCATCTCTCTGTGCATCCTTCAGCTGTAAATCTTTGGAGAGCTCATGCCCTTGTGCCTAACCTGCTGTGTGGAGCAGAGAGATGGACAGTGCTTCAGTGGCCACTGCAGGGAGACACCAGCCCATTGCCAAATCTCAGATGCTGTAGAAAAAGCATTTTGTTCACATGCTGGGGGTCCCAAATAACGCTTTTCATTATTTGAGGTTTTGGAGAGGTTTTTATGCATAACATGAACTCATGTATGGTTTATTATTGACAGCTTGTTGTGGTTTAACCTCAGCCAACAACCAAGCCCCAAGCAGCCATTCACTCATTCCCCCACCAGCAGGATCCAGGACAAAATTGAGAGGGTAAAAGCTGCAAAATTTGTGGGTTGAGATAAAGGCAGTGTGATCGGGAAAGAAAAAGCAGCACACACAAGCAAAGCAAAGCAAGGAATTAATTCACTGCTACCCACGCTCAGGTAGGTGTTCAGCCATCTCCAGGAGAGCAGGGCCTCATCATGTGTAGCCATTACTTGGGAAGGCAAACACCTTAACTCTGAAAGTTCCCCCCTCTTCCTTTTCCACCCCTTTATATGCTGAGCATAATGTCATATGGTGGGGAATATTCCTTTTATCAGCTGGGGTCAGCCATCCTGGCTGCACCTCCTCCCAAACTTCCCACGCACCCCCAGCTCCCTTGCCAGTGTGGTAGTATGAGAAGCAGAAAGGGCCTTGGCCCTGTGCAGCCCTGCTCAGCAACAACAAAACGTCTCTATATTATCTGCACAGTTTCCAGCACAAAGCCAAAACACAGCCACTCTGAAGGAACTTAACTACCCCAGCCAAAAGCAGCACACAGCTCCAGGGAAGAGGGGCTGTTCCTTCAGTCATCACTGATTTGTTGGCCACAGGTCTGTCCACGAGGGATGGTGGAATATGAGAGCTTTGCTACAGGTACCTGTACCTGTAGGTTATTCATGTCAAAATTCATGCTACAGGTACAGGTACCTGTACCTGCCAGCAGCTACATTGAAGAGAATTATAATATCCCTGCATGTCCATCAGTGTGACTCTCCATAAGGAACTCACTTTGGTACCAGTTTACAGCCTGAACCTGAAAGTATCATTTTTTCATGCAGGAAAATCAGAGGCCTTGGGGAAATCAGTGGGAAGACAGAGCTGGAACTCAGAACAAGTTATGAAAGAAATGAAATGAGACAGATGTTTTTACAGAAAAGTTCTAATCCACAATGTAAGTGAAAATTCCTGTAAATGGGAACAGCGGATGCATTGGTTTATAGAGGTGTACAGATTATTTCCCTAATTTGTATACAAACACTAAATCAATGAGATTCCTGTGTATGCAAAACTTACTCAAGTTGATTATTTCTATCCGGTGTTAGAGTCTGCCTGCAAGACAAATTGCACAAACGTTTACTGAAACCAAAACCAAGGCTACTGTGAAATGTACTTTGAAATTGAATACAACACATACTTGAAGAATGAGTTTAAATTTAAAAAAAGGCAAAATGACAAAAACAGTTGTCAGTAAGCACCGTATTGATGAAGATAACCTCTCCCATTATTTCTCTGGCATCTGTGCACTTCTGCTTGTATCACTATGCTACCATGTTTCTAAATCATGGAGAAATGTTAAGACTTCTGTGCTTATTCATATTTCTAAAAAGTGCTGTGTAAGCAACAGAGGATGAAGGAAAGTTGACTACTATCAGGCAACTGAAGGCAACTGACTTGTTAGCTACCCCAATTTACCACTACTTGTGTCCTTTCAAATAGTCCATCCTCACTGAACTTATACTCCCATAAAGCAACACCACCACCTACAGCTCAAACATCAAACTCTTCACCATATGCTAATTGCACCTCTCTCTGTCCTGAGCTAAAAGCTTTATCTGATCTATGAGTAACAGATTACTTCTTCTGTAAATATGCGGTATCACTTTAATTCTTATTATCTAAAATAGAGTTTGGTTTGAAAAAAAAAAGTAGCAAAAGAAACAAACACCTCAATGCAACTCCACAAGGCACCTTGTTTAAAAGAAAGATCCTTCTCTATGTCTTCATCCTGCATTTTGACTTCTGCATTCCAGGAATCACCATGAAATGTCTTTCTGCCTTGTAAGCAGAACATTTTAGTTCCAGAGCAATCCAAGTTCCTCAGAAAATGGTGCTTCTGTATTTCTGTGAAATAAAATACCTTTGTCAGCAATGGGAACTCATGAGGTGTACGCTACAGAGACTTCCTTTTCTACTACTAAAAATGTATACCTCAGTATAAAAATAATTTTCCTCCAATCATTTTTCAGTAATTATTTCTTACTTTGGTTCTTTGTCCCGTGCTGCCAAACATGTCGTGGACAGGCTGAAAGGGATACTTCCCCCTCAGTTTCACAAAGGCGGGGACAAGGCTGCATTGTACAGTTGAGAGAACCATGGTCTCCGTGGTGACAGTGACAGAGAAAGCTAAAATCTTGTTACTTGCAGATAATAGAAGTTGAAGGGAAGTAAGAGAGCCCACGGATGATATTCTGTCCCATGGTCTTTATCCGTTCCTCTCCAAACTAGTAAAGCCAATTTGTAAGTGGCTTTTGACTCCTTGTCTACCCTAGAAAGCTGTGTTAGTGTTTTTTGTACTAGCATAGTCTGGGCCTTAGAGAGAACCACAAAAGTTTCAACACAGAAAAGGGCAGTGATTACCTGAATTTATTTTGTGTAATCCTGCCTGTGCCTGTTTATGCACCATGTTTTCTATTGTCACCAGATGTACAGTTATGCAGAAGAATGCATACAAATTGTTCTTAAAATGCAATCCTAAGTCACTCACATAGCTGTTTATAGCTTTCAGTACCAAGATATTGGTTGATAGCTTTGGCATTAGTCCAGTCAAGAAAGCTCTGTTCAAGTCTTTTGTACTGTGTTTTCACATGATTAACCAGTTCATGTTCAAAGGAGGCTTAAATGTGTTGTTTAAATATTTGAGGGAACTGTGGGTAACAGTCATCAAAATTTAAAAAAAATAAGAAATAAGTGTGTGTCAATTTACTGGCAGCTTTGTTTAAATAGAAAGAAAAAAATTCATTGGAGAGGGGAATTTCTTTGAGGGAAAAGGCATAGAAAACTAAGTAAGATTTCACTTCAAATTTCTCAATCCATGAGTTCCATGGTACTGATACTAATTTACACTAGCTGAAGTTCTGAGCTCCTCTTTTTCTATTTCCAGACCCTTACAGTATTCATGACATGGTATATATTATATTAATACTTACAGGAGTTAGAACTGATAGTAGAAAATGACTGCTGCCAATGCTGAAAAGTGATTGACAGTGATTTATCGTTAGATACATCCACAGGGACCTGCTGTGCAAACACCTAAGCAGCCAACAGAGAAGACCAAGAAGAATTTTGAAAATGCCATTCACAGGTGCTCCATTGTCTGAGGAGTCACAGATGTAAGCAAAGTGCATCATCTGTGGCCTGGTTTAGCATTAGAGCTGTTATTACCTGTAACTCCATTGTACCCAACCCACCCCTGCCGGTTAGGGGAACCCACGTGAGTGTAATGGATCTGTTCCTATGCTTACAGGATTCAGTTCTGTCTGGAAAATGAATTTTTGGGATGGATCTCGACAGTATTACCTGTGACACCTGTCTGTAGCCTGACATGAGGATCCCCTGCCCCAGGGGGGTTCTCAGTAGGGGGACTTTTAACTTGGCCACGTTGCCCACGAGAGGGCACTAAGGCACACTTGCACTCGGTGCCTTCGGGATGGGACGCTGGAAAAGGTGCGCCCGACAAAAAGGGAATCTCGTGTACAGGAAGGAGGTGACAGAGCTCGCCAATGGAAGTGCGTTGTGCCCTTCATACAGCTGCCACTGTACAGACAATCATTCACTTCTGTGAATAGGTCAGATCAAGAATTATTGGCCAGCTAGGAGAACCATGTTTGAAGTCAGACCTGCATATTTGTTTTGCCTTGGGCAATAGAGAACACAAAGGTAACATGTTACATTATCTGACACATTCTGTGGGTTTCTGGGAATAGCTTAAATGCATTGCAGTGTCACTAATGCTGGCAGCTCTACCAGCATGACTTCTGCCTGAGAGGGCAAGACAGTTTTGACTTGTAATTATCCAAACCATTACAGGTGAGGTTGAAATTTTTTAGAGTGATCTTGGTACTCAAACATCTGACCTTGGCTGACATAGAGCTGACTTACTGTGAAAAAACTAGCCAGAAGTCTGCCACTTATAAACAAGTACATTTCGCAGAAGAACCTCTCAAACAGTAGGATTCAGTACAATTTGTCCATAAAACTAAATCTTCTCCTGTCTTTATATATCTTATTCTCATCTATCTTACTCTGCATGTCCCTGTTGCTATTCTTCCACCTTGAGTTCTATCCAGGGCACCCAGGAGTAACAAGCATCTTCAACTTGTGTCACCGATAGCACAATTTTTGCTACAGTGGGAAGCATCTTGACCCTTTTGGTTTTCAACTCTTCATGATTCTGTTTTTCAAGCAAAACTCTTTCTACTTGTCTCCTTTGAGACAGCTGGATTTCACATCATCAGTAATCAGATGGATCTCATGACATATATTAAGCAGCTAAACTTTAGAATAAAGTATTTAGGTTGAGGGTTTGGGTTTTCTTTTCTCATTTTTGAGTGTCCAAAGATTCCATTGCTTTTGGCAAGAAATAGAGAAAAAAAAAGGCTCTGTAGTGGCTGCTGAATTGGGATTCCAAAATCTGCTTCTGTTAACTGTTTTTAATCCTGTTTAAATGTAGACCTCTCAAATGATGCCGAGTAAATTATTTTATCTCTCTGTACCACATGTCTGTCTTGGTTACCTGGGGAGAGTCATCAATGGGAGAGCAATTGTTGCATTCTTATGTATGACAAGTACTTTGTAAGAGACAGGTTTTTACCCAGGTTTGGACTGCTACATGAAATTGTAACATGAAATCTAATAATCTGTAAATGCTGACATGAACAACATATGGGCAGCATATTTGCCTTCTAAAAAATGTGTTCTCTCTTGTAAAATTATCTAGCAGAATGGAAACAGCATTGAGGCTAGGTTTTGATTTCACTACCACGCATGTTTGTTTACTTGGTACATTTTTAAAAATCTACTTATACTTGCTCAGGGTCTGTTCTTTGGACTTTTGAGAGACATACGGCACTATTCCCATCTAAATTCATCCCATGTATTTTGCCTACTTCTACTATTCCAGCTCAGGCATGTTTCACAAGTATTTCTTTCCATGTGAGTTGTGTGTTCTTCGCTTTAAGTATATTTTGTTTTTCGTAATAGCAAGTGAGATCAATTGAAAACACAATGAAGTATCTCTTCTATGGCCCCTCTTATCCTGTGCCTTGCAAGTTCTGGGATTGCTAATGTCACTTTCTGTGATTTATCTCTTGGGGTGAAGTTGTTCTGACCTGCAGTAACAAAGTACATCATTGTTGGCTTGCATGTTATAAAAATGATGCACAATACTCACATCTAAAAGTCAGAATAAACCTTTTACACAGCTCTTTGTCAGTTCTACAAACAGTTGTAGTTAATCGATGCCATAAAACTTTCCTTCAGGCACTGGTATTCAGCATTCACACTGGGAAATGCAGTTTGAGTCTGACATTTTAAATACTGGTGGTATTTTCTAATGAAATAACTCGAGGTTTGAAAATTCACATCAGTAAAAAGCACAAAACTACTGCTGAGCATTTAAAAATATCTTTTGGAGCATCAGGGGAAAAAACATTTTACAGACACTGTTGTTTTGCTACTCTTTCCCTGAAGACACTTTTAACTTGACCAGAGGTCTACTGGCTCATCAGTGCATCCATGTAATTGTCATCAACGTTAATGGGATCCATGTTCATAAGCCCATGAGGGCATACATTGAAGTCAAAATTCTTTTTTCCTTTATCAACACGTGTCATGCAAGTCCTGTCATGAGAGAAGCCCTCTACCTTCCTATAACAAACATTGTAGATCTAGCAAGAAAGATTTCAGGATTTCTCCACAATATAATTTTTAATTTTGAATTTTACTGATTTGCCATTCCTAGGAAAAAAAAGGAAAGTTGCCCAGATGATGACAAACTGTGGAAATTCCATAGGCTTTTATCTGATATTTTAATAATGAATCCCTAGATAGACATTTTCTTACATTTAGGTGTATAAAGAGTAAAGATGGCATTTGGAATTTTGCTCTTGTAAGGCCCTCAAAGAAATAATGTGATATCTACTGAGGCCATTTTCTTAGGATTTCCTCAAACTCTGGACACTCAAAAAAAGGATGACATAGAGGAAAGATGTAAAAATATCATGGTGGAAGAGGCAGAGGAAAAAAGAAAAGCCTTCTGTGACTGTCCTCTTATAGAATGAGCTGTACTATATTCCAGGCAACCCCATGCCTAGAGGCTGCAATATATCCTTAAGTGTATGTGACCTACTAACCACAGTGAAAAAAAAAGAGCAGGTGATCTGATTTACCACTTTTCTCAGGGAATAACTTTTGCCTTGGTAAGGGAAAATTGAAGAAGTTACTCATGCTAATGTGTGCTGCTCCCATGGGGTTCACAGACCATTCCTCAGAGCAGTTGTGTCCTAGCTTTTCAGCATAACTGGTGAAAAGGTCAGTGCAAACATTCATTCACACATCCAAAAAAAGACAATCCTTCAGTCCTGTTGTTGGAGTATTTGTTTTTCTCATTTCTAGGCAGGTGGAAAAAACGCTAATGTGCAAAGAATACAATTTTTTAAGAATCTCAGACATTTCAAGAATCCTCCTCAAGGATCACCAAGTGTATCATAAAGAGCAGATGAGGCGGAAATATTTTCTAAAGAGGACTGAAACAAAGAAAAGGAAGCTCAGGGCAATAATGGGATCCTAGACACCTCAACTTTGGACTGCCTTCTTTTAGCTAATCTTAATAGGACCTATGTTTAGGAGGGTGAGAATTTGCCCTTTTTTGTAATTGGGCCTTTGCCAGTGAAGTGGCAAATATCTGTAACACATAAACTCACCACCTGGTTTGGCAGCTCTTGGTCAGAGTGATTTCCCCTAGAGTGATTTTACTTCATGCAGTAAATCAAAAGCAAAACCCAAATAGCAGGACAGCACACTATTTTCCAAAGTTTGTTTATTCAACCAGTTTGTAACACTTTCTCCCTGTTCCAGGTGAATAATTTCATCATTACAATGCTAGAGTTTGTTTCAGCTTTTTCCACTGCCAGCAGGAGGGGATTTAAAAAGCACTTTGCTGCTCACCTTTCGGTCATCCTCATAACTTTCATCTGCATATTGTTTTATTTTGCTAGAGGCTTTCCCAATAGACAGGAATTTTCTCTGAAAAGCTGCATCACCTATGGAGTTAGGAACTGTGACCTTCTGGTGCTTGAATGGTTCTATGGAAACTTCAGAATATCCTTTACTTTTCCTTTAAAAAGAAGAGTTATTAAAATAGAGGTTTCAGAGAGTCTAAAAAACGCTCCTACAATTCTTTGCTCTTTGGGGAAGCAGGGAAAGTGCTTCAGCCTCTAGTATTCTGGACTGCCCTGTTAAATACCTCAAGGACTTTGGAGCTGTTTTATTCAGTTTTTGATGAATAGGAATTGCATTTTTATCTTAGGAGCATTAGCACAGCTCAATTGTCTAAATATTGTTCTAGTATCTAGTAACCTTTTCTAATATCTAATAACTGTTACATACAGTATCCAGTGTTCCCACTCTGAATGTGTTTTGGCCCCTGCGAGAGGCTCTGAAGAAAATCAAGGAAATGTTACTATTTCATTGTATGGCTTTTGTTACTTTTGTTGGTTTGGTGTTTGTTTTTTGTTTGTCTGGGGTTTTTGTTTGTTTTTGTTTTTGTTTTTGTTTTGTTGTTCTTGTTTTGGGTTTTTTGAACAAAAAAATTATTGGTGCATTTTAAGGGAATTGTATTGGTTTTTCTTTGTGATATAAAATCAGTATCTTGCCCGGTATAAGCAACCATTTTCAGCAGTTTAGCATGCAAATCTTCAGAACGGCCTCTCCCTTCTTGCCTGTGCAATTGGCAGAGGAAAAATCCTGTAGCTCCTTTTCTTTTGATGAACAATATCCTTTGACCCCTTAAATTGTTCTTCAGTTCTTCACTTTCTTTCATCAGATAAAACCCTTCCTAGTGCTTTATCCTTGATTCTGCTGCCAGGAATGTTGGCTGTTGCTAACCTATACCTGCCTTGCAGCCTTCATTCTAACTCCTGTCCTAACTTAGCAACAACCTCATGTGATCTATCTTCCTTAAAAGCTTATCTTTTGCACTTGCCACTGTAATACGTAGCAATTTGATGAATAGATCAGTTCTGTTCACTGGTGCATAGTGGCCTCAGGTTCTTGGCTCCTTTGTTCTATTTGCCTACTGCTTATCTTGGCACTCTTTTTGATTGTTTTCAAGTAATGCCTTTTGTTTTCTGTAAGACTGATGTGAATGCAAAGAACAAAGTCCTACTTTTTCACCTCATCAGTCTCTTTGCTCATCTTCTACCAAGCTGGGATAGTGTATTTTTATGAAGTGAGGGATCTTTTACCATTTTGCCATTGCAATCATTGCTGGCCTGTCTTTAACTTTTCCTTCCAGCATCTTGTGAGAACTTAGGGCTGGATGTCCTTTTCTTAAATTCCCAATGGGGGCTAAATCACTAGAAATCTGTGCACTTTGTTATTTCCCACTATGTGTCAAATGCCAGGTATACCTTATCTTCCAAGGGACACTGCACAACTCCAGATGACCATTCCTGTCTGAGGGTCATATCTATAATTCTCCCTGCAGAAGGAATGGCAGGCTATTGCAACTGAGAAACCAAGTGCTTTGTAGTTAGGAGCCAAGCTATGCAACAGCATAACATATGAAATATCATGTGACAAAATCCCATGCAGGAGATCAGAGAGACAATAAGAGCAGTGAGGTGCCTGAATAAGACCCTGCTGATGTATTCCCAGGCCAGGGGCTATCAGCACTTCTGGATGAGCACAGGGGCACAAGGGCTGGCAGGAACACAAATCAAGCACTCTCCAGTCAGATTTCGGACTTAGGGGCTCACTGCTGAGGAGTGGGACACATTATGGGATAAAAGGGAAAAGCAGTTCCAGATTGCACAGGACTAATTATAGGATGTTTATGGGTGGAGCCAAATGTGGGGAAAGGGGGTAGGTCAGGTGACTTGGGGAGGGACAGGAGTGAGAAAATAGAGGGGTAAGCAAATAAGAAGGTGAGTTACACACTTGGCTAGTCATAATACCTGTCTGGTTATGCTCTGTGCCTGATCAGTGCAGTCTGACCTGTGTTCTTATTAAACTATTTTCTAATTCTTTGCTGGGTGAGGGGTGTCTGTGCACACATGTGTATGGGGGTGTGAAGCCAGAAGCTGGAGGCAGACTCCAGGCTGGAGGGCCTGTGTGTCTGTGGTGCAGTGACTGATCAAGTGTGGGTATGTGAGTGGGTGTGATCCCTAATACAGATCAAGCCAAACCAGATGGTGAGTAGGGAAGTGATCTGGGAGCAAGTGGGGTGAGGGGTCTCTAAGGGCGAGCCCCAGGTGTGAGAGCACCCCTGAATCTCTGCCAACAAGAGCACAGGGGAGGCAGTGGGGAGAAGGTGGTGTTGGACTCACTGGATTGTGTGAGCAGGTGCCAGCAACTGTGAGATTTGGGACCTGGCTGCCAGCTACTGGGCAGACTGACTCTGTGGTCTAGACAATTAATACTTTTCCTTGTTCATCTTGATCAATACTTTTTAGCCTACTTGAAATCACAGCAAAGAAATGCAGGAATATTCTAGGATGTTGACTGAATGTTTCACTGAATCACCTGTGGTAAAATCTAGAGAATTTGCTTTATTCAGTGTATTTGACATCATACAACTTCCATGCATATTGTTAAAGTGTCCATAAAACATCCATGATAGCTGCTAATATGTACCTTACAGTTGCTTCTATATATCATAAGAATCATAAGTCACTGATCAGGGTGCACACACATTTTGTGGCAAAAAATGGATGGAATTGTTCTAAAACCAGAAGAAACACAGGCAGAAATCGTGTTTCTGTTCTCACATACCTATTTTCTACGTCTCAAGCACCAACTGTTCTGAACTCTCAGCTCTACTGTTTCTAGGATTCCTGAGCAGTCACCTTGCAGTTGGCATTGCTCCATACAGCTGCAGGATTTCAAGAATGGTGCCTCACACATAATTTTCTTTCTTTCTTTCCTTTTTGGGGCTCTTAAGCATTGATCAATGGATGTTACTTGTCTCAAGGATTCACTGTCTTCTGAGAAGCATGCACATAATCTGAAGAGATATCTGGCCATCTGTCATGGTGTCAAGTTTTTAAGGGAAGACAAAAACAAGCTCACGGAAAAAAAAATCTGTCGAGGAGTATGGCACACACAGAAACAACATCTGGCTTAGAAAGTCCCTGGGCTGAAAACAATTGGATCCTGAGAGAGTACTGCAGGCAAGAATCTCATACACTTGCCTTGGACTTATTCTTCCTTCAGTTTGTACTTACAGGCACCACTGGAGATACGGTAGGTGGAGACTTGCTCTGACAACTGAAGACAGACATTCTTTTGGTCTCTTGTAGCTCAAAGACAGGTCAGTTACCACAGACCCATCCTCATGCTAAAGTGTCTGATTGCTTTCAAGTTTGATTTCTGTCAAGACCCAGTCACAGCTCCCCTTAGTGAACTAAGGAATGTGCCTGCATATTCATATTATTAGGAAACACAAAGCTCAGTGTATGAAAAAAAAAAAAAACTTCATACAGAGGTTTTCACATTGCTATATTAAGCTGGAAATAGCTTTTTGTTTCTTAATAGTTTAAAAATTCTGTGAGGCACAGGTAATGACAGCAGCAGGCTTGAGAAAATGACAGTAATATTTCCAAAGGAATAAAGAGAGTCCACGGTCCAGAGGAAATGATACTGTGAAAGCAGTTATCTATTTTGTTATTAAACATTTCACAAGCCTTTACCTTAATTCAGCTTGAAACAAAGATAATATGTAGATAATAAGCTAACAGTTCATTTTTTTCTGGGTGAGTATTAAAAATAATGTACTAGAATATGTAGAACGCCAAGAATCCTAATAATACTAGTTAAATTATTATTAACAATAGTAATAATGGCAACAACAGCAAAATCTCCAGAGTCTGCCTAACTACTGTCATGGTATAGCTTTGCTGAGCAATATAGACCAGCTTTTAGGAGCTGCCACTGTGGGAGTCTGTGTGACTCCAGCAACTGATGTTAACTAATTAAGTTCCTCAACACTTGCTACAGTAAGAAAAGTGTCTGAACTCTGAGTGTGTTCTAAGTATTCAAAACACCACCCACTTACTGAAATCCAATCCTTTCTTTTCTTGCAGTCTTCCTTGGCTTCTTACAAAGACAGTAAATACCTAATGCAAAGGGGGAAAATTTTCAATTTTAGACTGTTAACCTCTGTTTGGAGATGTAGCAGATTGATATAATTATCCTCAATAAAAGTATTTTCAGTTTGTCAACAGTATTGATGACTAAATGTCCCTAAATCACCTGGGTCAGTTTCTTATGAAATATCTATACAATGAGGTTAATTCTCAAAACATCTAAATCCCTACACCACTTATCAAAGGGGTGTCATGTATCCATATATATGTGGATGGAACACACAACTCAGGATGTGATAATGGATCCTGACATTGCAAATGCTGAATGTTTTGTTCTCTTTAACTTTAGTACATCCTTATCATAACCATTATCTACTAGGTTATTCTAATTGGATACAAAGTCCTAGCTTAGCTGAATTCTTCTTACCACAAGAAGATTATTGATTTATTATTCCATGCTAATAACACAACTTTATTGGTGACTTTTCTTGGAAGCCTTACACTTCCTTTTTTTTCAGTACTAACTTCACACATACATTCAACTGAACAAGTGAAAAATATTAAAACAAAACTTCCTCATGGACCTGTTTTTTTCCTGTAGCTTTTTTCATCATCTCATGATCCATCTTAACCCTTAAGATTTTCATGGGAATAAGAGGAAAAGCAATGACAAGCATCTAAGAAAACAAATGATCATCAAGACTTTCATTAAACACAAGCTAGTGTCAATGGGAGTGGGTAAAAAATGCAAAAAAAAAGCAAATCCTTTGCTCTGCTTTTTTTTCAGAAGTATAATAAACCAGCAAAATTCTAAATAATTTCTTTTTTGTTCACTCCATATTCCAGCAAAATTTTTGCTGGGATCAGTGTTGAGTCCCTCCTGAGAGAAATTTCATTCTTAAATGACAATAAAAAAAGAAAAATAATGGAAAAAAAGAGTACAAGAACTGAAGATTATGCCAATTTGCCAACTATACACTTAAGTTTACACTGCTTGTTCATTTAAGCACAAGATTATACAGAATAAGGTCAGGGGAAATCATCCCATATGCATCCCCAAAGATATCTGATATATCCAATGACAGCAGAGTGCTGTTTATTCAAAATACTTTTGGAACATCAAAACATTTGGATAAACAGGGCTTCAAATAATTGAGGGAGTTATTGTATAAGTAATTCACACCAGGGGGACATAACCTAGATTCAAAGGACTGAGTTTCAGATCAAAGGGGTACAGACAAATGGGATCTGGCTCCGTATGAACAAATACATAGAATTTAAAAAAAACCAAAACAAAACATTTGATTATTCATTAATCAAGAAATGTCCAAGCACTTTTTCAAAAAGAGTTTAGGACAAAAGGTTGAAATTTTTGCAATAGGCTATACAGAAGGATATTCCAACGGTATGAAAACAACATAACTAAACGAGACCAAAAAGATATGGGAGTTTTTGGAGGGGCATGGAGGGGCCGAGGGGGGGTCATGCATGCATCGTTTGTTTGTGTTGTTTTGTTTTATCTTCCAGTCAGGATCATATGAACTTCACTAAGTTTCTGACCTTATTCCAGCCATGACACTAGCACATATTTTGTGGCAGAAGGTGGGTATTTGTAATATCCATGACTCTTAACCCACTTACTCAATGCCCAATAGAAAAAAATGTGAAATACACAAGTTTGGACTTCGATTGACAATACTGTCTTTCTATTCTCATCTTTCTATTAATAACATGACCCATATATGGTTCATCTACATACAGACATCATCTCGTATTAAATACCTTTTAAGATACAAATCTTGGAATTAAAAAAGATTTTGATCTATGCTGATACTCACTCCCTGCATTATTAATATGGTGGATACCTGATTTATACAAATAAACAATATTTTCCTTTTTCTGCCAGCTATGCACACATTGCCATAATTCAGCATTGTCACTTACTGTCTGTGGGGACTTTTTGACAGTGTGGGCGGCAGACATTTAGAGAGAAGTGAAACATTAGAAACCATGACACATTTTGATTGCCCCAACATTTGATTTCTGTAGCCAACAGCCCATCAGGGAGAGTGCTTCTCCCACCATGGTGCCTCACCTGGAACGGTCCCATCATGGCTCGTAAGCCATAGGGAAATGAGATCTTCTGAGGGATGTGGTGTGTGCCTCAAGTTTCAGAGACATTTTTTCAACTGTGTTGCAAGACAGACCAGACTGCCCTGCTGAATCCATCCTGATGCCTCTGGGCCTCATGGCTGAGTTTTTGAGCCCTCATGTCTGTCAGTGGTGCAAGGTCCGAGTCCTGCGCCACACCTGGGGCAGGTTTGCTTTGTACCAAGGGCAGGTGGTGCCTCACCCCTCAGCCATGGGACAGATCTCGTAGGCCTGTCAGCCTCCCATTAGCCACGGAGACCATTTATCCTCCACCTCTCCACAGGGATGCTCCACACAGCCATCCCCCTGCCCTCCGGCCCCCGACAGCTCACTCACTGCTTTGGGCGGGAAAAGCGGCCATGTCGCTGTGGCTGCCAGCAGTGCCTCCTCTCTGTCCCTTCCTCTGCTCCGATGGCTCTGCCAGGGGCTGCAGGGCAGAGAGGGATGGACACAGCATGGGGATGTGCCACCCTGGTTGTTGGTGGTGCTTTCCCCAGCTTTCTTCCCTCCCTCCCTGGTGAGGGGCTGCGGGCCCAGGTGTGTGAGGTGATGCACGGGTGCTCTGAGGGGAGAATGCGTGAGGCGGCGAGCGTGAAAGGGGAGCAGAGGAGCGGTGGGAGAGCAATGAGCAAGGAAAGGTCTGGGGAGCTTTGAGAAATGGCAATTTGGAGTTGAGCTGAGTAGTAAGGGCAAAGTAAATACCTTTAGGGTTGGAGGGGGGCAGAGGTTGCCATTGGAAAGACACAGAAGCAGTGCTTGGCAGGGAAGGAGTGACACCCTGTGGGTGGTGACACAGGGTGCAGTGTGGAGGGGGAAGCTGAGGAATGGGGATGATGTTTTGCAGTTTGCTTACAGGTTGCTGCACTGACAGAGTCTGGAAGTGAGTAAGGGTGAACCATAAAGGGCAAAGCAGAGTTGTTTTTTTTCCAAAGCAAGTGTTAGGGTTTTGTTTCCTGAAGAAATCTTGGAATTGTTTAAGGTTTCTGTCTACTGGCCTGATTTTCTCTCACCTCCTCATCTTACTAACTCCTCTGCAACCTGTTGGATAGTCATGTTGTCTGTGGGACAGGTAGACAGCCAATTTCTAGTTTTATTCCAATTTACAAGAGCATTGGCTGTTTCTGGATATAGATACTAAAAAAAGGTAAATTCCCTCTTCAAAAAAACCCAAATAAACAAACATGAAATGGTCTTCCTTCAGTGAGCAACAGATAATGATAAGGCTTGTAAAAGTTTTGCCCTCTCTTTACTCTCTTTACAGGTTTGTCAAGGCTACCTTCCCTGACTCTGAGAATTCTTGCACTGTCTGTGTCTCAGTTGGAATTTGAATAGCAATATCTTGACCAGTTTTCTGTCTGAAGTAGGGAAGAGAAGGTGAAAATGGAGCCTCTGTGTGGAACATCTTCAGCTTGATATCCCTGGAGACTGGCTGAAACTGTTGTATGGTCCTGAATCCAGAAAGTAAATAGGCTTCTGCTGAACTTGAAGTTTCTCTGCAGAATCCCTTCTTTTGTCCAGCTCCCTAATCTCTGAAGGTTAAACACAGCCATACTTGGACAAAAACAGTGAAAGTTTTCTTACACTGCTAGTATGGTGCCTGTGGATCAGGCAATCTGTTCCTATTACCATCTAATCCCTGGATTTTCAGCTGCAATTTTAATTAAGAGAGTGGCCATTCAGTTTTTGATCGGGTCATTGGTCATTGGTCCTTACCCAATTTTTTTTTGTTCCCATCAAATTCAAAAGCAGGTCTGTCACTGAGTTCAGTGGTTACAGGATTGCCCCTGTTATTTTTCTCTTCTCCCCCACAACCCCCCTCTTTCCCCAAGGTTTTCTTTAAAGGGTAAAACCCTCAGGAAATACAGGTCCACCAGAATCAAACAGAATTAAATAATTTCCCAAGCTCATTTTCACAAGTAGCTTTTTTCCCCCTTTCCTATTTCCTACCACAATCTTGCCTTTCCTTTAATAATCTGAAACTGCAGCTGCATAGTAGAGTAGAATTCAGAGGTTAAAAAAAATACAAGTGTATTTTTGGGTCGTAAATTAATATACACATTAAATTATATTTAATTGTGCCTTATCAATAGGCTGATGAACTTAGGTGTTTGCTGCTGCCATTGGTCATGATGCTCAGTAGCAGGCAGAGGCAGCAACTGCTGCTGATGGAAAAGAAGAGGTAGTGGAAGGAGGAGGGGAGGAGAAGGTGGGAGGCGAGGGGATTGGCTGCTTTTAATGTCATTCACAGCTGCGGGTCCCGGCTCTTCCGCTGCTCCGGCTCTGGCTCTCCCTTGAACAGCTCCTAGAGAGAACAAGGCGTGCGGAGCTCGGATCACCAGCATCATGCTCCTTGGGCTTGGATCGTAGATCCCCCCCTTTGAACACTAAAACAACTCCTTCGTCTTTCAGCGTCCCAAGCAGACCCAGCGAGAAAACAAGCACGTGAGAGAGAGAGGAAAGAAAGAGGAGGAAGACAAAAATCTGCAACCAAGGGGACTAAAGCGAAGAAAAAGAGTGCTTTGCTTGCACAGCTGCAAAGTGGGAATTTAAAGAGCTGCAGAGAGAGAGAGAAATTCCAGCTCATCAGCACATACACATTGCAGAATTACAGATCCAGGTAGAAATGACATCAACAGGGAAAGAAGGCAGCGGAGCTCAACATGCACAATATGTTGGACCCTATCGTTTGGAGAAAACCCTAGGAAAAGGACAGACAGGTTGGTTCTTTTGCAGCAGCACCGGTGCTAGAGGGAAGGTGCTGTAGCAGCCAGTGAGGTGTTGGGGATGGGGTGTTCGAGGGTTCAGGTTTTCCCATTTGCTGTTTCAGTGAAGATAATATTCATAGGGGATTTTGGCCTTTATTTATTTTTAGTTTTAATTTTAATTCCTTTCTTCCTTTTGTTCTTTTCTCCTTTTTAAAAAAAAGAAAAAAAAAAAGAAAAAAAAGCCCAGGATGCTTTATGTTCATTACTCCTGCTAATGGGTGTTGTTCTGATGACAGCCAGAGTACATGCAGAGGAAAAAATAGATGATCTGCTGGTAGTGAATTTTCACATCCGTTTCTTCACTGCCCTACTTAGGAACATTTTTCTTTTTAATCAAATTATATTGAAATTAAAGGTTCACAGCCTGTAGTACCGAGGAGGTGGTGGTGGTGGTAGTGGGGGAGTCACCAGCAGTATTTCATGACATCATGATTGAAAAGGGTGTAGTCCTTAAGGTGCAGTTGGGGGGGGGGGGGGGGGTTGGGGGA